>WNWK01000141.1:450000-512500 GCA_009830355.1 Cherax destructor
TAAAGCAATACCTAACATACATTCAGCATTCAGTTAAGGCAAACCAAAAACTGAGTTCACCTTCAGTGGCGGACAGGATAACACAGTTTAAGTTCCAGTTAGAATGATTAATCAACAAAGTATGTTGAGCGGTTTTTGTCTTGCGAGACTGTGTTCACCTGCTTGAGAACATCCTTGAGGTGGCGTTCAAGGCTAGGTGAACGTCCTCACCTGTAATTACCAGTTATGTGTCACTTAGGTTGCATTAAAGCACGGTAATAAGTGGAGCCCCAGGTGTGTGTGGGTGGTCAGGGGGTCAGTGCATGAGGCAAGATGAGGTGGAAATAACACAAGTCTGGTACACCGGAGTATAGGAAACTACGCCTAGCTTCGGATAGTCTCCCATACTTATAGGGATCTGGCTGCGTGGAATGAATACTGAGTAACGAATACAAACCACAATACCGTGACTAGAACAATACACATATAACCCACACATAAGAGAAAGAAACTTAAAATGACGTTTCGGTCCGACTTGGACTATTAACTAGTACTTTGATACAGAAGTTAGAGTTCTGTCCCGGACCCAGATATATATATATACACTGGACCCTCGGTTAACGAATACCCCGGAAATCGTGCAATTATGTAAGTATAATTTTGTAAGTTCTTGTGGAAGTGTATTTTTGGGGGTCTGAAATAGACTAACCTACGTGAAATTTTTCCTTAAGGGAGTAAATTCGTTCGGTAATGGCACTTGAGCAGACTTCAGGAGTGAAGTTTTTACGAAACTCGGGGGTCCACTGTATATATATATATATATATATATATATATATATATATCAATTTTTTTGGGGGGAAGGGGGAGCTGGAACGGCAGTCACTCCTCTGGAAAAGTATTGTTCCAACACGTCAGTTTACCACAATTTGCCACCTGCTTGTCAAGAGGAAGGGGGAAGGCAGGGAAGGGGGAGGGAGAACAGAGCCTCTGAGAGCGGCTTTAGAGCCCACGGGGCTCAAGACTGGTCGCTGGAACATCGACCTTAAGGGGTACTCCGGATTGGCCTTCTAATGATCCAACGACGTCAATTAATGCATGCGAATCGGGGGAGAGGAAAACTTAAAATTCTGGTGGGCCAGGTCCGGTCGTCCGCACAATGACATACGGCTCCCGCATATGTAAACCCGCCTTGCCAGGGAGCGACAACGACCTATGTATGCTACATGTCAGGGTTCGCTGTCGTTGCTGTCGTCGTCAGCGTTTTTATTGTCAGTTGATGTAGATTATGTTTTTGTCGTTGGTTGGGGTATGCGTTTTTCTTTGTCAAGTTTAGTTGGAGTCGTTTCCGTTTCATTCATCGCAGTTATTGTCGTCGTTGCAGCACTCGTGGTTGTTTTGTTGCTGTCGTTTTCGCTTTATCTTTTGTTGTTGTTGATGTGACAGATGTAGTTGATGTTGGCTGTGGTTTGGTTTTCTTGTTGCTGCTGTTGTTGTTGATGATGTGCTATTTGTGGAGTAGGTTGATGATGAGTGTTGTTGATGTTTTCTAGTTGCACAGTACAAGGTGAAGCGCATGCACACGTGTACACACACATGCACACGTGTACACACACATGCACACCACACACATGCACACCGCACACATGCACACCACACACATGCACACCGCACACATGCACACCACACACGCACACATACTCCCACAACCGCAAAAAGGTGAGAAAAACACACGGAAAAACCTTCATTGTTGCAATGGTAATGTACTCGATTACCGCCACTCAATTGTAATTTCACGTCCATGTCACTCGTTGTTTACGCAATGTTACGATGAATGAGAGAGAGTACCTGAGAGAGAGAAATGAGACCAGTTATAGAAGGGAAAATATTCTCGTGTGGAAAAGGTTTTAGGGGAGTCCCTCAAGATCAGCATTGGATCCAGTAATGTTTCTAGTTTTAGAGTAGTCTCTCAGGGATCAGCATTGGGTCCAGTAATGTTTCTAGTTTTAGGGTAGTCTCTCAGGGATCAGCATTGGGTCCAGTAATGTTTCTAGTTTTAGGGGAGTCCCTGAGAGATCAGCATTGGATCCAACAATGTTTCTAATTTACGTAAACGATTTTCCAGACAGTATGATATAGAAAAGTTAAAATTGTGGATGATGCGAAGCAAAATCATGTGCAAAATACAGAAGTCGGTTGGTCTTTGCAAAAGAATTTCAAGATAAGTGAACACATATGCAACACTTAGGTATCCAAAAGACTGACCACTTGCTGTCATGGATGAGGGACTGATCACCTCTCTACGTCTTTTACTGTGTTCATCTATATAATCGCCTGTATTCGAGTGAGAAGCCAGCTGCGCAGGCGAAACGTTTCGACAATAAAAGTACCCAGTGTTGCAGAATGTGTCTTACTATTCATGAGCTGAGGAGGTGGAGTGACAGATGATGGAATTTAAGAAGGAAAAGTGCCACAACGAGAGCATGGGAGAAAGCGAGAACAGACCACAATATTAAACGTGTCGGATGGAGAAAGAGAGAAAAATCTGGAGGTAACTGTCTACCCTTAATTGCTACCAAATAGACAAATATGCAGTTGTAAAGATATTGTATAGTGTACTGTCAAGTTTCAAAATAGCTTTCGGATATACGGATGGTGAAATGCTAAAAAAAAAAAAAAAATGCTCGTTTTTCGATCTACGTCAAACCGAAGTAGAAATAATCGGCATCAATGACAAAGATCGCATGAAAATGTAGAAAAAAAATATTGAACGTCCAAAGACGTACTACCAATTGGCTCCCAGAATTAAAAAAAAAATAATTACGAAATAAGACTGAAAACATTTAAAAATGTCCACTTTGGTTGATAGGAAGAGAATGTCCACTTTGGCTGATAGGAAGAGAATGTCCACTTTGGCTGATAGGAAGAGAATGTCCACTTTGGCTGATAGAAAGAGAATGTCCACTTTGGCTGATAGGAAGAGAATGTCCACTTTGGCTGATAGGAAGAGAATGTCCACTTTGGCTGATAGGAAGAGAATGTCCACTTTGGCTTATAGGAAGAGAATGTCTACTTTGGCTGATAGGAAGAGAATGTCCACTTTGGCTGATAGGAAGAGAATGTCCACTTTGGCTGATAAGAAGAGAATGTCCACTTTGGCTGATAGGAAGAGAATGTCCACTTTGGCTGATAGGAAGAGAATGGGAGTCACGATAGCCACGTATATTTTTTTATTATATAAATAATTGGAATATATTTTTTCGGCACTATCAACATTGACAACATGATAAAATCCTAGGCTGCCGCCGGAGGATACTGGAGAGTATTTCTTAGAGTACTTCAGCAGTGGTGGCAGTCAGTAAGAGAGAGAGAGAGAGCAAGTGCTTCCATCACTGGAAATTTACGAAAAATATACGAACAGTTAAACATTGTAGACGGTTAGAACCTTTCTCCTATAGCTACATATAGGTAATATTTCTCTCTCTCTCTCTCTCTCTCTCTCTCTCTCTCTCTCTCTCTCTCTCTCGCTCTCTCGCTCTCTCGCTCTTCGCTCTCCTCGCTCTGTCGTCTTCCCCTCTCCTCTCTCTCTCTCTCTCTCTTCCTCTCTCTCTCTCTCTCTCTCTCTCTCTCTCTCTCTCTCTCTCTCTCTACACACACACAGGACCAAGAGCTGTGAATCGACCCCTGCAACCACAGACAGGTGAGTACACACACACATTCGTATGCAACACTGAAACTATCTATCGATTTCCCCCATTACGGAAAGTTGTCTGAGCGATAATTTATGCCCACGGCGATCGATATGAGAGTAAAAAAAAAGTAAAAAAAATTTCCCCCATGTCCCATAAATCATCAGCCACCTTCATTTCCTTACAATTATTAACGGTACGTGAGGGTCACAATTCACTTCCCAGGATGACTGTCCATCTTTTTTGGGGTGACACTTTATTACTTGCGTCTCACCTGTCCGGGCGGAATGAAAAAAACCGACAATAATATAAATTAGGGAAATTATAATTGATAAAACTATTAATAATTGGAAAGTTAGGATATAATTCGAAAAAAATTATATACCTTAGCGATTGCTAATTAATAATAATAATAGTAATAATTGCATCTAATGTGAATAATAAATTAATATACATGCCTTATATATATATATATATATATATATATATATATATATATATATATATATATATATATATATATAACCTAAGTTATTGTCGGGAGTAACTACTGCAACAGATAATAAATACTAAATAAAGTTTATATGAAACAATAACCAGTGCCAAAATTTAATTATAAATTTTATTGATGTGTATGATATTTAGGGTAGTGTTTGTGTGTATGTATGTATGTATGTATATGTGTGTGTGTGTATGTATGTATATGTGTGTGTATGTATGTGTGTGTGGAACGAGAGAAAGTCATTAAGCGACGCACACAGCATGAATTCATCCTTATCTCCAGGTGGGATCTACAGTACAAAGTGTTGACGCCATCTGGGCCACGCTGCAAGTTGGTAGCTCACGCGAAGCCTGGTAACACTGTGGATGGTGTAGTAAGCTAGGGAAGACAAGACTTGGTAGCGCTGTGGAAGGTGTGGCCTCGTGCAAGACTTGGTAACACTTGTGGGTTTCATTCCTTTCACCTATGGAAGGTGTCCTGATGACACTTGTAAGCGCATTCCTCTCAAAAAGTCTTTTCAGAAACATAAAACACCTGTTTGAAGAACCTCAAAGACTGTGAAGACCCTCTAAGCCGAAGAACTTCTAAGCCTGTTTGATAAACTTCAAAGCTTATTCAAGCAACCTCAAGGCCTATTCGAAAAACTGTATACTGGTAAATCGTGGGAATGTCCTCAAATATATACGAGGTCTGAGACTCGTATAATGACGTAATGACATGTGAACAAGTGGTCGCCGGAGACGCTTTGAGTCGTAATCTAATCTATCATTCAACAGTTTCCAACCAAAATCATTCGCTGTTTGATAGCTTAGCTGAATGTGCGTGTGTTTTCATGCGTGCTAGTGTGTGTTTGTATGAGTATGTGTGTGTGTGTGTGTGTGTGTGTGTGTGTGTGTGTCAGTCTGCCACCGTCTCTGTGTTTATGATAATCTAACGTTATGCATAAAAACAACTGTTACAGGGGCAATTTTGGAGCCAGGAAAGAAACCTATCGCGTCACTCAAGGAGAGGCACCAGTGACGGCCTGTCACTGCCCAGACAACACAAGGGCGGACACTGACGGTGCTGCTTTTGACAGTATGCATCCACAGAGTTTTCGATAAAAAAAAAAATATAAAAAAAAACAGGGTTTCGTCTAAAAGTTTCTCGCTGCAGATCTTTCAAGCATTACTGAAGAGTGGCTTCAAGCCGTTAGTCTCACGCTCTTCCAAGCATAACGTCGGTGCCATGGAATACATACATACATACATATACAGTGGACCCTCGGTTAACGAATACCCCGGAAATCGTGCAATTATGTAAGTATAATTTTGTAAGTTCTTGTGGAAGTGTATTTTTGGGGGTCTGAAATAGACTAACCTACGTGAAATTTTTTCTTAAGGGAGTAAATTCGTTCGGTAATGGCACTTGAGCAGACTTCAGGAGTGAAGTTTTTACGAAACTCGGGGTCCACTGTATATATATATATATATATATATATATATATATATATATATATATATATATATATATATATATATATATATATATATATTATATGCACTTTTTTAGAATTTCTCGCAGCTTCCGGGTAAAGAACAAGGAAGGGGCGGTATTGACGCCTGGCAGTCATTGTATTTATTAGAGTCACGCGTCACTATGTGACAAAAACCACTCCCTTAAACCCCAACCAAAGCGGTCAGAACACTTCATTTTTCTTACATCTCTCTCTTCCTTTTTACGCACAAGTTTCTTTTTTAGTTCGTTTCTCTATCCTATTCCAGTCCTTTCTATTCTTGCCTAACCAAAAAAAAAAAAAAAAAACAAGAGCACGTCGCGATAGAAGGTAGCTTGTCTTGGATACAGAAGTGTGTGTGTGTGTGTGTGTGTGTTGTGTATTGGTGCATTTGTGTAAGTGTATGTTTGTGTGTGTGTGTGTGTGTGTGTGTAGTAGTAGTAGTAGTTACTAGTTGTCAGAGGCATTTGTCGACAGATACTTGACCTGTTGTGGTGTGTGTGTGTGTGTTGCGTGTTTTTTTTTTTTTTCACGGGCTACTATTCACCGAATTATTTGCGGGGTGGGGCAGTGGAGACTGCTCCTGGCTCCCTGCCTCTTAGGATACTTTGATCCGCATCACTGAACTGTTGCCTCTTGGGCTTTTTCAAATCTATTCTTGAAGCTTTGTATTGAGTTTGTTTCTACTATTGCCATCTATGTCTTTAGCCTTGTTTACCCACCCTATGGCTCATCTATGTTTTCAGTTTCTTCCTGTGTTCCTCTTCATCGTGGTCCACTTAATTCAAACACGTTATCCCTATCTGTTCTTCCGATTGTTCTTTAGTGTTTGGTTTTAATCATGGCTAAGCTTGTAAGGTTCACTTCCTTCAAGTGCTCCTGACTGTGCATCCCTCCAAGTTCTTGCACTAGTCTGGTTGCTAACTCTTAGCTCTTTCCGAGCTTCTTGCCATGCTGGCCCAGGTGTGGGATGCATGCCGGGGCTACATACTCATTGACTGGGCTAGCATATGTTGTATATGAGCCCGTCTTGTTCATAACAAAGCATTTCACTGTTGCCGAGATAGTCAAAACGGTGGCTGCTTAAAGAGCCTTAAAAAGTCATTATGCGGTAGTGGGTTCCTGTTATCTGTTAGCGCCTGAGAACATTGTATTGCCTTTATCTTACATTTCATTTATTGCTGCTGTGGTTAGTTATAATTGGTTTATTGTTATTGAAAGAGGGCACTCTCACCCAACTAAACCTAACCTAACCTGAAAATACGTAAATCGAGAGATTTTATGCAAATCGTACGTTAGAAATTCACATAGAATTTACGAGGATTTGTTGTGTTCGTACGGGTTTGAATGTTAAGTTCCTGAATGCTAAGCTTGCTTATATCACTGATATTATACCGTTTATATGTATTTCTGGCGATATATTTTGTTATATTCACCCCCAAGTCCTTTTCACACACTTATTTTGCAGCTTCTCTTCGCCCATACTGTACTCTGTGTCCGGTCTGCCCTCTCATCGAATACGCATGACCTTGCATTTGTTCGGGTTGAACTCGAGAAGCCACGTGTTTGACTTCATCTGTAGTCTGTTGAGGTCTCTCTCAAGCTTATCACTGTCCACTCTGTTCTTATTCTTCTCTTTGTGTGTGTGTATACCTGGAGAGAGTTTCGAGGATCAACGCCCCCGCGGCCCAGTCTGTGACCAGGCCTCGTCTGTGTATCTTAGCTATGCTCTCTCTCTCTCTCTCTCTCTCTCTCTCTCTCTCTCTCTCTCTCTCTCGCGTGGTAGCCTGACTGGCTGGCTGGTTGGTTGCTGTCTGAGGGACTGGTTGTCTGGTAGCTTCAAAGGGACGTCCAGTCCCCATCATCACAGCTGTTGCGGCCTGCACGCCACTCTCTCTCTCCCCTCCCCCTTCCTCTTCTCCTCCCCCCTCCCTCTATCCCCAGACACCTTCCCCTCTCGTCCCCTGCCCACACTCTCCTCGCACTAACCTCCAGCTCCCCCCCCTCTACTGCTCCCTCCCTCCTACTTACCTAAGCCACTGTTCCCCTTCCCTCTTTCCCCCCATTCAACTCCATTCACCCTTTTCCCTCTCTTCCCACTCATTTCTACTTTCCTTCGTCTCCCCTTCCTCCCCTCTCTTTTCTACCTCTTCCCAGCCCTCTCCTGCCCCTCTCACTTGCCCCTCTCCCCTTCGTTCATTCCTCTCCCATTTTCCCCCCATTCTTTTTTCCTTCCTTTCCTCTTATACTTTTCTCATCTCACTTTCCCTCTCCTCTCTGTCCTTTCCCTGTCTCTTTCCCCTATTTCTTCAACCTCTCCACATCCCTTCTCTACTCACTTTGCCTTCTATTTCTCCCTTTTCCAATTTCTCCCCCACTTCGCGATCTTTCCCCTCATACCCTTTCCTTCTAACAATTCACTTTCGCTCATTTCCTCCTCTTTACCCTCCTCCCTTCAATATTCATCCATTTCCTCTCTTTTCCTCTTTCTCTATCGTCTCGCTGCACTCTCCTCTCTTCATATTTAACACTCCGTACACCACCTTAACAAAACTCTCTCTTGTTTATTCTCCTCTCTCTATTACGCCTACGATACCCTGTCTCATTCTCCCTATTTCACTCTCCCTGTCTTTCCCTCCCTCTCTCACTTCGTCTCTCACTCTCCTCACCATCTCTCCCACTCTTCCCCTCTCCCTTATCCACCCTTCCTCTCCCCCTACTTTAATTTCCCCCTACAGCCATTTAATTCTAGTGTGCTAATTAACATTTGCCCGTTGTACTGCAGGGATCACAGTCTATTGTGCTGGTTGGTAATGGTGGTTAGGGTGGTGGTAGTTGGTGGTTTTAGTGGCTGGGATGGTGGTTGGGGTGGTAGTAGTTGGTGGTTTACGTGGCGATTGGGGTGGAAGTACTTGGTGGTTGAGGTAGTTGCAGTCGTAGTACATTGGGGGGGGGGGAGTAGTTGGTGATTGGGGTTAATGGTGGAATTTATTAGTGGTGGTAGTTAAAGGTATTGGTAGTTTAGATAGTGTTCAGGGCAGTGGTGTGTGTGTGCGCGCGCACACACACAGACACACACATACACACCACAGTGAAAATAGGAAAAACACCTGGGCGCTTTCATGTGCATACACATATATTCCTCTGAAGATGTGTAAGCACATGAAAGTCCTTAGGTGTTCTTCCTATTTTCACTGTGGTATGTTTATATATTTGCAGTCACGCGTTCATTGTGATTTCTTGTGTGTGTGTGTGTGTGTGTGTGTGTGTGTGTGTGTGTGTGTGTGTGTGTGTGTGTGTGTGTGTGTGTGTGTGTACAGTATGTAGCTTACTCGAAGGTGGTTGATTTTCCCTATTTCTACAGCAACCAGCAAATTTTTCAGAGATAAGTTGCGGAACTCATATAAGCAGCGTGACTGTATACAACTCGGAGAAAAATATGAATGGAGAGAGAGAGAGCTCAAGGATATAAGTCCTAAATACACTGACTCAATATAGTTCTTAACACAATCAGTGTGTGTGAAAAATCATTGCATTGACGACAGTACCCTGAGGTAATTCGCTTATTATTTAATGTAGCCTCAGCTATATACAAAAAATTATACCACTGGCTCATGCCTGCGCGGAGTGCACTCTTCCAAACCCCCTTTTATGATGGATGAAATATTTTCTGCCCTAAAATCATTACACAGCGTGTAGGTAGAGCTGCCTTAAGCAAGCTTTGAGAGATTATGTTAGATGAACAGAAACAATGAGACAGACGGTCCTCTAGAAATAATATATTGACACCTAGGACTGGTGTGAGGAGGAAAGGGGAAGGACAGGTATGAGGATAAATGGATGAGGACAGCAATATACGTGAAAAAGTTGCCGTTTTAAAAGCTTACAACCGATATGTGTACCACCCTCTAGGATGGCCTCCCTCACCACCCTTTAGGATGGCCTCCCTCACCACCCTCTAGGATGGCCACCCCACCCTCTAGGATGGCCTCCCCACCTCACCACCCTCTAGGATGGCCTCCCCACCTCATCACCCTCTAGGATGGCCTCCCCACCCTCTAGGATGGCCTCCCCACCCTCTAGAATGGAATCCCCAATTCACCACCCTCTAGGATGCCCTCTCTTCTTCATCACCCTCTAGGATGGCCTTCCCCACCTCATCACCCTCTATGATGGAATGCCCACCTCACCACCCTCTAGGATGGCCTCCCCACCTCATCACCCTCTAGGATGGCCTCCCCACCTCATCACCCTCTACGATGGCCTCCCCACCTCATCACCCTCTAGGATGGTCTCCCCACCCTCTAGAATGGAATTCCCACCTCACCACCCTCTAGGATGCCCTCTCCACCTCATCACCCTCTAGGATGGCCTTCCCCACCTCATCACCCTCTAGGATGGAATCCCCACCTCACCACCCTCTAGGATGCCCTCTCCAGCTCATCACCCTCTAGGATGGCCTCCCCACCTCACCACCCTCTAGGATGGCCTCCCTACCTCATCACCCTCTATAATGGAATCCCCACCTCACCACCCTCTAGGATGCCCTCTCCAGCTCACCACCCTCTAGGATGGCCTCCCTACCTCATCACCCTTTAGGATGGCTTCCCCACCTCACCACCCTCTAGGATGGCCTCCCCACCTCACAACCCTCTAGGATGGCCTCCTCACCTCACCACCCTCTAGGATGCCCTCTCCAGCTCATCACCCTCTAGGATGGCCTCCCTACCTCATCACCCTCTAGGATGGCCTTCCCCACCTCACCACCCTCTAGGATGGCCTCCCCACCTCACAACCCTCTAGGATGGCCTCCCCACCTCACAACCCTCTAGGATGGCCTCCCCACCTCACCACGAACCCTCATATATCTGACGTATTGACAGGCTAGAAAGACCCCACAAGGCGACTCATTATCAACCTCGACAAGACCTTGCTAAATTAATAAGTGCTTCAGCACCGGAGAAAACTCTTACTTCCTTTATGGTATTTACAAGGCCAGTGTTTTCAAGGCTCGCCCATTATCCTCTCCGTAGACACCCTAGCCTTCAAGGAAGAGGTGCCTTGATGCCTTTGAAGGGTAGTTGAACCAAGGAATAGGAGCCTACCCATCCCTTCCATGGAACAAACCGGATTATCTCCTATTCCCTAGGCGCTATATGACCTCTACGGGTTTAGCGCTTCTCCGCGAATATAATGCTAATAATCCGTATACAACTCGAGGCTACGTATCATCTGAAGGTTGACCGCTAACATTTTCACTCTACCTAAATCTTTCTCAAGGCTATCGTTCCTCCAGAGAACATTTTTGTTCTCTTGCTTGTATGTGATATTTCTCATCTGACATAGGTACTTGATGAATAAGACACATGCGCAGCGTTTTTTTCTGCACCACAGGTTTCTTCAGTCGAGTAAAGGAGAATACAGCAGTAGAGACGGTAGGAGGTTGTCAGTCCCTCGGTCCATGGTATTTGAGAGTGTCGTGTAACAGTGATAATTTCCCTTACAGTGCAACGTGATCAAACTATTATTCATTGTTTTACTTCAAAATAAATAATGGTAAGACAATAGACTGAAAAGAAAATAGTGAAAGAAACTCCTATTATCTTAGCATCCTTTATTATTAAAGACATGAGAATCGTATACCCATAGCTTCCTTTAACTCTAAATACATAAGCACCTTAAACCTGTAACATCCTTCAGTGTTAAATACACGAGTATTCTAAACCTTCAGTCTGAACCACCACCTGCATTCTGAACCACCACCTTCAGTCTGAACCACCACCTGCATTCTGAACCACTTCCTTCAGTCTGAATCACCACCTGTAGTCTGAGTCTGAACCACCACCTGCAGCCCCTTCCACTCGTAAACTACTTTAGTTGCCACGAAATCACGAAATCTTTTTCCTCACCGCATCTTTCACAACTTCTGTTTGAAATTCCCTGTTTTGTTATAAACTTTGAATGTATTTGTAGTTATTATTATCTCGTGTTCTTCTGCTGTAGGTGTGTATAGGATTTTCACACACACACACACACACACACACACAGGAGCTGAGTCTCGACCCCTGCAACCACAATTAGGTGAGTACACATACACACACAAACGTTTGACACAGTTCCACACAAGAGATTAGTGCAGAAGCTGGAGGACCAGGCAGGAATAACAGGGAAGGCACTACAGTGGATCAGGGAATACCTGTCAGGAAGACAACAGCGAGTCATGGTACGTGGCGATGTGTCAGAATGGGCGCCTGTAACAAGCGGGGTGCCACAGGGATCAGTCCTAGGACCGGTACTGTTTATGGTATTTGTGAACGACATGACGGAAGGAATAGACTCCGAAGTGTCCCTGTTTGCAGATGATGTGAAGTTGATGAGAAGAATTCAATCGGACGAGGACCAGGCAGAACTACAGAGGGATCTGGACAGGCTGCATTCCTGGTCCAGCAACTGGCTCCTGGAATTCAACCCCACCAAGTGCAAAATCATGAAGATTGGGGAAGGTCAAAGAAGACCACAGACGGAGTACAGTCTAGGGGGCCAGAGCCTACAAACCTCACTCAAAGAAAAGGATCTTGGGGTGAGTATAACACCGGGCACATCTCCTGAGGCGCACATCAACCAAATAACTGCTGCAGCATACGGACGCCTGGCAAACCTAAGAACAGCATTCCGACATCTTAATAAGGAGTCATTCAGGACCCTGTACACTGCGTACGTTAGGCCCATACTGGAGTATGCAGCGCCAGTTTGGAACCCTCACCTAGCCAAGCATGTAAGGAAACTAGAGAAAGTGCAAAGGTTTGCAGCAAAACTAGTCCCGGAGCTAAGGGGTATGACCTACGAGGAGAGGTTACGGGAAATCGACCTGACGACACTGGAAGACAGGAGAGATTGAGGGGATATGATAACGACTTATAAAATACTGAGAGGAATCGACAAAGTGGACAGAGACAGAAAGTTCCAGAGGTGGGACACAGCAACATGGGGTCACAGTTGGAAGTTGAAGACTCGGATGAACCACAGGAATGTTAGGAAGTATTTCTTCAGTCAGAGTTGTCAGGAAGTGGAATAGTCTGGGAAGTGATGTAGTGGAGGCAGGATCCATACATAGCTTTAAGGAGAGGTATGATAAAGCTCATGGAGCGGGTAGAGTGACCGAGTAGCGGCCAGTAAAGAGGCGGGGCCAGGAGCTGTGACTCGACCCCTGCAACCACAACTAGGTGAGTACACACACACACACACGTGTAGAGTTTAATATACATTTACAATCCTCGACTATCATTTTAGTCCACTGGCCCAAATATCATTGTCAGAGTACAGCACGCGTGTACCACACGTCAGGATCCGCGTGTACCACACGTCAAGATGCTCGTGTACCACACGTCAGGATGCGCGTGTACCAAACGTCAGGATCCGCGTGTACCACACGTCAGGATCCGCGTGTACCAAACGTCAGGATCCGCGTGTACCACACGTCAGGATCCGCGTGTACCACACGTCAGGATCCGCGTGTACCACACGTCAGGATCCGCGTGTACCAAACGTCAGGATCCGCGTGTACCAAACGTCAGGATCCGCGTGTACCACACGTCAGGATCCGCGTGTACCACACGTCAGGATCCGCGTGTAAGACGTCAGGAGACGCGTGTACCACACGTCAAGAGACGCATGTGTGTGTGTCTAATAAGTTGACTGGAACAACTATTGACTAAGGTTAACCTCTTACCTCAGCAAAGAACACACAGCAGTTATGTTTTATTCATGAGGGATGCGCTAAAACCGTATGGAAGTGAAAGGTAATCAGGGAAGGGGAGCTCCAATTCATTGGATTAAGAGGATTTCACCAGACTTGAGATAGTCCGCCTTAAAGGGGGAATACATTTAAAGAATATTGGGGAGGATGATAGTTTTTTGATCGATGGAAGAGCGATTATCTTCTTAAATATATATTTTACTCATGATTATCTTTTTAAATATCTATTTTACTTGTGATTATCTTAAATATCTGCTTTTCTTGTGATTATCATTTTTTAAATATTTTGCTTGTAATTGACCATTTTAACTTACCTATTTTACTTTTGATTGTCTATTTTACTACTGATTATCCTGTTTTCACCATTTAGTTTACGTAATTATTTAAAGTTTCTGGTGGTAGCACATTTTACCTATGTAAACCATTCAAGGAGTACGCTATATCGTTCTGTATGTAAAGAAATTTTTGACAGTGTCTTCGGTAGAGCTTTTGTCTAAAGTTTCAATTTTCGACTCATTGACTCAAATGCCCTCGTGGAATTTATTCCTTTATGTTATCCAGACTAACCTGTGATGGGGAACTTTTTTTTTTTTTTGTCAAAGTAAACTTATTGTATTTGTTTGTTTCCCGAGCTTGAGTGATAACTTAATAGATGAAGTAACGAGAATGTTTCCCGAGCTTGAGTGATAACTTAATAGATGAAGTAACGAGAATGTTTCCCGAGCTTGAGTGATAACTTAATAGATGAAGTAACGAGAATGTTTCCCGAGCTTGAGTGATAACTTAATAGATGAAGTAACGAGAATTTGGCTCAGCTGAAATTGAACAACAATTTGACAGCAGTTTTTACTCTTGAAATGACTCACAAACACTCTGGTTGGTCACAGACTGGGTTAGCGGACGGAAGATCGAGCCTCTGCAACTCCTTGAGCTGAATGACCCACATGGGTAAAGCGCTTCTTGAAATACAATATACGACGCTCACTCTTAGTAATTTTCTCCAATTTTTTTTTTTTTTTTACAATAACGAAACTGGAGTTTATAATATATTCCTCTTCAGTTATTATTTTTGAACAGTGGCAGTGTCTTAGCCATTTTCCATTTGTGTGAGAAGTTATACTCTGATAATAAACTATCAGAGAATTTCTCGAGGGGGGGATGAATAAGTTATTCCACACACTTTTTTTTTTTCAAGACCCAGGGTGGTAACCTGTCAGGTCCTGCGGCTTTCCCTTTGGTAGATATCCAGCAGTAGTTTATTCTTCTCTTTTCGTATTTATATTGTTTATATTCGTATTTATTTAATATTCAACGCTTGCACGCTCCATTGTTTGAATATTGGGAATGAATTTACCTTTCATCTTATTAGCATTTATCCCCTTTCAAGTTACTCTTAGTGTTTTTTTTATTTACACGACTATTTTACAGGGTTAGATTAAGAGTTCTTACCTTTATTTACAACCAAAGAGTTATCTGCCTCGGCTCATAGTAATTTTTCTTTAAGAAGCAATGGTGACACATGTCAGGTCCTACTGTATTTTAATGTACACAAATAACCCGCACATAGGAGTGTGAAAGTTGTGACGTTTGGGTTCGACTCGGACCATTAAATAGTCCCACACAAACGTGAAGGGAGCCAGTATATATACGAGAACGGGAGGGTTGGCGGTACGGGGCCGGGAGTAGGACGAGAGGAGGTAGTAGTATAATGATGGCAGTAGTGGTAGAGGTAGGGTTATTTGTGTATTGTTCCATTCACGGTATTGTGCCGTTTTATTCTTCATATTGATGCGTTCATTGAACTCTGTAGTTTCTTAACCCTTCCCATGTTGTGTGAGTGTTATCCAAGCTCCATTAGTCTTCCCTAAATCTCTGTCTCTCTGGTGGTATCCCAGATTCCACAGATAGCACCTTGAAATCTTCTGTTAACTCCTCACAGACCTCTCTGTCATTTACAATAAGCTTTCCGCCTTCCTTTCTACTACGTGATGGTGGTTTTAAGGGCCACTGACAGCTTGAACCATATCAAGTCGTGCTTCCCGGTATACGGGAAAAAAATAATGCTCAAGGCTGAGCGATAAAAGGAACAGGAACGGTAGTTCTTGCCTTCCCTACTTTGCCTTTTTTAGCGTCATCTCCACTTTGATGTGGATGCATAGCAATTATGGTTCTAATTGTCTCCGCTTCACTTCAAACCCTTGTGCATTCATTCTTAACGTCTCTTCTTGCTTGTCTCATCTCTGCTGTCCAGACTTTTCCAGTCTCTTCATTATCTGGTGCTTTTCTACTTTGCAGATGAACGCTGGCTCGTTGTGTTCTTCTCCTTACTTCTTTTGCATTAACTTTCCTCCGCCTACAGCATTTCAGAGTTAGTTACTCCAGCTCATTGTCTTCCTTCCAAATTCTCCTCCCCACTGTATTGTTCCCTCTCTCTGGTAGGCTGATGATGCTTTCCCTGTGTTTCGTATGTGTCTGTTTCACTTCCACCAGATGTTCAGTGATTAGGACTGTGGTTGTTGGCATCCAGGGAAGTCCCCGTAGTTTATTTCTCTCTCTCTCTCTCTCTCTCTCTCTCTCTCTCTCTCTGTCTCTGTCTCTCTCTCTCTGTCTCTCTCTCTCTCTCTCTCTCTCTCTCTCTCTCTCTCTCTCTCTCTCTCTCTCTCTCTCTCGTCCAAGACATACTGGCATTAGAGTTCTCCATCAGCCAATCCAAGTGTTTTGTCCTTGCGGCTCCCTATTCGCTGTTCTCCTATGATAAGGTGTGTGTACGTGAACGTACGTATATAGGTACGTACTCGATGAGTTGTGAGTGGGGGGGAGGAGTGGAGGGGTCAAGTTAAATGTTAACCCTGTCTCATCCTCTCAACCTTCAGTCGACCGGTGAGGACTCCAACTCTATTTATTATATTTACCCTTGAAGGTGTGTAATTTGTTTCAGGAATACCTCGCACTTTATTCCACTTTTTTTTTTTTTTTTAAATCTACGACTTAAAAAGTACTTCCTAACATCCCATGTTACTCATGCTCTTTCATTCCCGGAGAGTCAGTCACATACACATACACACACGTAGACAGTGACAGGATGTTCCAGAGAGGGAACACAGAAACAAGGGGACACAACTGGAAGCTGAAGACTCAGATGAGTCAAAGGGATGTTAGGAAGCATTTCTTCAGCCACAGAGTAGTCAGGAAGTGGAATAGTCTAGAGAAAGATATAGTGGAGGCAGGAACCATACATAGTTTTAAGACAAGGTATGATAAAGCTCATGGAGCAGGGAGAGCAGAGACCCAGTAGCAGACAGCGAAGAGGCGGGGCCAGGAGCTGAGTCTCGACCCCTGCAACCACAATTAGGCGAGTACAATTAGGTGAGTACACACACACACACACACACACACACACAAACCCCCACCCACACACCCAACACACACACACCCCACACACACACCCCACACCACACACACCACATACACCACACACACCACACACACACACCACACACACACCACACACACACCACACACACACCACACACACACACACACACACACACACACACACACACACACACACACACACACACACCACACACACACACACACAAAACACACACCACACACACACACACACCATACACACACACACACACACCACACACACACCACACACACCACACACACACCACACACACCACACACACACATCACACACACACACCACACACACACCACACACACACCACACACATCACACACACACCACACCACACACATACACCACACACACACACCACACACATAACACACACACACCACACACACACCACACACATCACACACACACCACACCACACACATACACCACACACACACACCACACACATAACACACACACACAAATTTGCATATGGACACACACACCACACCAGGAGCTATGACTCGACCCCTGCAACCACAAATAGGTGAGTACACACACACACACACGTACGTTTACAAATGAAAACAAGAAAACTAACAACAGAAGCAGCAACAACTAAAGCAATAGCAGCAACAATAGCAACACGACAACGACCACCATCACGTACGTGCGTGCGTGCGTGCGTACGTACGTACGTACGTATGTCCAAAGAATTTTTATTGTACATTCCAAAATGTTTGATAAATGAAATGTCACAAAAATATTACCTTTTATTTTTCACTTTCCAGTTTACGAACGTTTGATCATTTTTTCATTTTTGTTGTGTCGTGTGCGTCACCCCGCGTCAAATAACAGTGGGATTTTTTATATATAATTTATTGTCAACTTTTTTTTCATGAACTTGTGTACGAAAAAGCTAAACTTATAGATGTATAAAAATAAGTTCATTATTTCCTCAGTCGTGATGACCAGCCATGTTAGTCAAGTGAACTCTTTCACATCCTCCATAACATTCACAAATATATATATGTCGTGCCGAATAGGTAAAACTTGTGATTTTGGCCTAAATAGCAACGCTCTTCTTGACGAATAAGGCAAGCGAAAATTTGTGTATGCAATAATTTCGCAAACATCATTTTGAACCTAACGAGAAAATATATTTCATTGTGTTTGTTTATTATTAAATTATTTTAAACTTATCTAAAATATATTTGGATTAGACTAAAATTGCGCTTTTGTAATAAGGTTAGGCAAGTTTTCTAAGGTTCTTTTGGTACAAAATTCTTCAGAGAATTTAAACATTTCCGAATGTTATGAAGGCTGCTAAAGAGTCCACATGATAAATAAAAATCACATGTTCCATAAAAATTGGATATCTTACACATACTCACATACACACATCGGGGCCAGGAGCTGTGACTTGACCCCAGCAACCACAGTTAAGTGAGTACGACGTTATTATTTATGGATATCAATTATCCTTCAGTTTTTCTTCGTATAGAGACATTATTTAATATATGAAACAATCGCTAATATGTTGATTGTATAATTCAGAGGGGGAGGGGAGGGGAGGGGAGAGAGAGGGGATGGGTGGGGGAGTGAGGGAGGGGGCGGTAAATGTGTGGGAGGTAAATGTATACGACTGGAGATAAAATGGAAAGTTGTCAGGCTTGTGTTTCAAGTGGAAGGTGAAGGGAATTACCTAAACGCTTGAGTAGATTATGTAGCCAGGATTTACGTAGGTGTTTCTGTACGTGGGTTCTGTAGAGATCACGGCATGAACTACAGAATAATGCTGAGTAGGGAACTGAGGAAAAGGATTAGGTAAATCCAAGATAGATTAGAAGTTTTGAGGGTGGATTGGGCAGGGAGGTTAGATAAGGGCTAGATAGGCGTACACAAGCAAGGGTAAATAGAGGTTTGGATGAATGAATGGGTAGGTAGTTAGATAATAGCTTAAATAATGGATTAATCGGAGAATTGGGTCTTTTGTTGTGTGGTGTTTAAGTGGGGAGTTTGGTAATTGTTTTACTTGGGGAATGAGCAGTGGATTAGCTGTGATGTTTATGTATGAGTTTGAATCAGGGGTAGAAGGATAGAGCAGAGTTTCGCTACTTGAGGCTTGATAGAAGTTGATAGGGATGTCGAGTTATAAATAGTGGATTAGATAGAGAAGTTTTGATTTTGCTGCTAAAGCAGCTAGTTTATTGTATATCCCGCAGCGGAAGAACATATGGATACACTAAAGGCCTAGGAACTAGCCCCAAAAAGGGTTAACAAGAGTACATTTGAATTTATATCTAAAACTGTCTTATCAGTTGCAAGCCAATTTTTATTAATAAGATACCTTGAAATATCACATAGCTTATTATCTTGTCTCAGTATTCCTCAATAAGCGGACAATCAGGAATATAATATTCAAGAAAGTGACTATAAGGGAGACCACATAAGTTGCAAACATTGATTATCTGTGCGTCTGCCACATTATCAGAAGTACTTGTAACGAAGAGTACGGCTAGTTACTACAACATCAGTCAGTCCACACTGCTTGTTGCACCGTCAGTGTGCTTATCTGCATTCATGTCATACTGAACGATGTACTCAAGCTATTAACTACATTCCAGTGACATTCACTTTCGTTTGAAGGTATTCCTGTGTCTAACATTTGGAATAATATTAAGAAAGAAGTAAATAATTAGGAGTTTAGTGAAGAAGCTAGGTAGGGAGTTTAGCCATAGGGAATTGGGTAAATTAGACAAACAGGATATTTTTTTATTGTATATGTGGACACATTCTTTTGAAAATAACTCCCGTAATGTTGAAATGCTGTTGATCCAGGGAACTGGAGCTGCTATCCAGTTCCTTAGATCAAACTTGAGGACTTCCCATTCTCCAGGCTCTGTCTCACCCGTATGGGTTTAGCGCCAGAGGTTTGGTTGAAGGGAGGGGCGCAGCGAGTTTGGGTAAGATTTTTTTTACATGAATATTTGGGTAAGGGGTTAGAAGTAGTCCGTGACTGGCTTGGCTTAGCGTGCAACCCAAGCAACGCTCTCCTCCTGGGGAGGGGGAAGGGGACGGGGGAAGGGGAGGGGGAGTTTTCACGCGATCACCAGATTAAGCGACCGCTACCAGATCAATGTTTACAACCCACCAACGCGTGTCTCGCCTTTCTTACCCCAGCTCTCAACTCTTGTCTTCTTGTCTCCCCCCCCCCTGTCCCCTCCCCTCCTTTTTCCCACCCTTTCCAACCCTTCCACTCTTCACCCCCCCCCTCCCCCGGCTCTTGACTAATTTCTTGTCTTTCCTCTTTAGTCTCGTTTCCTCTCCTCACCCTTCTCAAACCTTCTTCCCTCTCTTTTCCCCCTCTCAATAGTTACATCCCCTTACATTTCCTTGTTTCTTTGTCAACCTCTTCACCTGCCCCCACGTTCTTCTCTACTTCTCAAACCTTCTTCCTTGATATTAATTCTTTCATCTTCCTCTTACCTTAATTTTTTTTCTAAGTTATTTCCATAAGTTTGCTTTTTTTTATTTCGTTTTTTTCTTCATTATAATTTTTCACTTTTTACTTCGGATTTAAAATTTTTGCTTGTATGTTTTGCGTGCATGTTTGTGTGTGCGTTCATGTTTGTGTGTGCGTTCATGTTTATGTATACACAGGCGCTGTGAGCACACGCCGTATGCATATTATGTGTGTGTGCTCACCTATATGTGGTTGCTTGGGTCGATTCACAGCTCCTGTGTCCTGTTTGTGTGTGCGTGTACCACGCTTTACTAAATTAAAAAATATATATATTCCATTAAGAATTTTTCGCATTGTTTCCTTATTCCGAAGGGCTCTTGTTCCAAGGAATTGGGGGCTTGCCTTCCCTGGATCGAACCTTATTACCTCCCATTCCCTAGGACCTGAGTGACCCCTTTCCCTACGAGTTTAGCGCTTCTCTTTTAACGTAATGATCTTACATTTTCACACTAATGATCTAAGTTCTTGAACTACCCAGAACAAGTCGTGAACTACTCTACTTCGTGGTCGTCTTGCGAACGACCCTCGCAACCACCTGTTTCAACACGATCTATAGTTGAGCATCCCTCAAGGGATGCTCTTGATCTAGGGAATTGGATCTGTACTCCAGTTCCCTAAATTAAGCCTCAATACCTTCCATCCTCCCCTCCCCCATTGTCTCTGTATAATTCTTACGGGTTTATCGATCCCCCATAATAATAATAATGCTGAGTACCAAGTATAACCCAGTTTTGGGGTCAGCTGAATTTGTATAATTCGCGAGGAAGCCCTAAACCTGTTGGGATCAAACCTGGAGAAATGGGAGGGTAAAGTTGGATCCAAAGAAATGGAGTATACGTCCAGTTCCTTGGATCAGGAGCCATAAAGTCGGCACTATCAAGCCATTGGGGTATACCTGGATAGGGTTTCGGGGGTCACCGCCCCCGTGGCTCGGTCCGTGACCTGAAGCAACATCATTTCAGGTAAATTTCATCCAGGTTAGGACAGGTCAGGTCACCATGGTTTATTTTGGAGCAAAAAAAAAAAAAAATGGCGTAACAGAAATGTGCAGTACTGTGTTGTAAGAAATTAAGGGACCGGGTATCGAACCCTCGGTAGAGTTGTCCTACCATTGAAGGGAATAAACACAGCTGCATTTACTTAGAACACCGAAACGTCTTCGGTAAAGGTGTCCTAAGTGGAAGCAGTTGTGCCCGTTTCCTTCTCGTTGTCGGCGGCCATTTGCCTTCTTAATATGTTTCGTACTATAAATTCTATACAGTACCGACAAGTTCAGTAAATCACACGTGCCACACTAGGGAATCTATATTGACGCAACATTTCGCCCGCGTTGAAGGCTTCATCATTCGAATACAGAGATGAATTACACTCCTGGAGACATCAGCCTTGGTGAAAGGTAATCTTGGAGTCCTAAGATGACAAGCCCAGAGGGGCATTCCTCTGAAGAGTTGTGAAAAGCACACTCAGCTAGTGATCTCACGACGGCTACTTCGATCACTCAAAAAAATCCATCGCGGTATTTATTTTGCCCGGAAGAGATGGGAAGGGAGAAAGCGAAGTTAAACTTGATCCCAGTTTCGTCCTCACTATTTCATACCAATTACAAGATTAATGGGTTTTCTTGAACTTAAAATATGCTAAAGCCTATAAAGGCTGGTTTTGACTGGTCGTTGGTTGGTACGATTGTTATAATAAAAGGTTTTATTGGCAGTTTACGGGTTTTTTATCTGCCATAAGGCAGGTGTGAAGTGTTATTCGTATTGTGTTATCGTTAACGAGCCAAGTTACGAGGCCGTTAGCTTGTTCTCTTATTATATAGAGGGTGACTTTTTATTTGTCTGGGGACAGTGGTCGTTAGTGTTAAAGGTGTGATAGTTTTGTAGGTGTAATTACAACAAGAGCATATGTGATAATAACAGACTAATAGCAGTGTAATATTTCTCTAATTACAATATAATAGACCAGTAATTACAGCGTAGTAGAAGAATAACAGCATTGTTATGGTATGTAAACCGTATCTTTGTTTTCTACCCATAACACTGAATATTAATCGACTAACTAAACGTAAGCTTCATTTTTTTATTTGGGCGGTTCCTAAGGCTGTTTGCTTTCTCTTGAGAGCAGGAGGAACCTTTTCTCTTGAGAGCAGGAGGAACCCTTCTGACTTTCTATGTGATTGCATCGACGAGATAGTTGCTCTCTCATTTCTTGTGCATGTTTTTTTTTTTTATTTCAGAGTTCCCTGTGCCTGAAGTTTCCTCATTAGAAGGCTAATATTTTTATTTGAAGTTCCACCCATTACAAACTTTCTTTACCATCCCTGAAGTTCCACCCATTACAAACTTTCTTTCCCATGCCTGCAGTTCCACCCATTACAAACTTTCCTTCCCATACCTGAAGTTCCACCCATTACAAACTTTCTTTCCCATGCCTGATTTCTTCTCATTTACAAATTATCTCTCTCCTTGAACTTTCCCCATTCGAGACTTCTCAACCCCTGTTGTTAGTTCCCCCATTACAAGCTTCCGTTGGCTGGATCTTCCCCCATTACAAACTTTCCTGGTATTTACCCCATGTTTTTATTAGTTTCATGAGGTAAGTCCTCTCAATTCGGCCTTTTACGGTGTCATAAAAACGAACTCTGGCCATTTTCCTGCATTTTATTTCCACGAGACTGAAAGTTAGGAAGAGTAATATTTTTACACAAATTAAAACTAACTGATCAAACGTGGTTACTACAAGGAAAAAATGGTCATAATTATAATAATTAGCAATAATAAAAATTAATATTTAATTTTAAAGTTATAATAATTACATTAATAATAATAAGGTATTCGATATAATTTGAGGCCACTAGAGTTGGTTACAAGACACACTGTATAGTAAGTAAATGGTTCAGAGAACACACAAGTTGATAAATTAGACACATGAACAACACTTGGGTATATTTATAGAGGAAATGTTTCGCCACACAGTGGCTTCATCAGTCCAATACAAAAAAAGAGTTGTGAAGATCACAAGGAGTTTGAGGTGATCAGTCCCTCAGCCTGGAATCTGAATTCGAGATTGATGGACTGATTACATCAACTCCAGGCTGAGGGACTGGTTACCTCAAACTCCTTCTGATCTTCACCACTCTTCTTTGTATGGACTGATGAAGCCACTGTGTGGCGAAACGTTTCCTCAATCAAGATACCCAAGTGTTGCACATGTCTCTAACTCACACACTGTATAGTGTATAAAGGGAGAGATATAACGAAATATAAGGTGTGGCTGCTGAAGAAGCAGGTGTGGCTACTGAAGTAGCAGGTGTGGCTGCTGAAGTAGCAGGTGTGGCTGCTGAAGTAGCAGGTGTGGCTTCTGAATTAGCAGGTGTGGTTACTGAAGTAGCAGGTGTGGCTCCTGAAGTAGCAGATGTGGCTGCTGAAGTAGCAGATGTGGCTGCTGAAGTAGCAGGTGTGGCTGCTGAAGTAGCAGGTGTGGCTACTGGTATGAAAGCGAGGGGAAAACTATATAAATAATTCCAGGTCTATTGAACAGTCACGTAGGTCAGTATTTGTATGGAATACTTTGTGTGTGTGTATGTGTTATATATATATTTATATATATATATATATATATATATATATATATATATATATATATATATATATATATATATAACGTAAAAATCTTACCGGACATTAGTCATTGTATATTTTATTAACTACCACAAAACGGTAATTACACTTAATATCTTTATTTAATTTCATGTAATCTTCTGATGCCTCTCTTCCTGTCTTCGCTCCTCCACCAATGCTTAGGAGCAAATGAAGAAGGAAAGACCCGTGAGTGACAGGGAAGGGAATGAGAAGGGATAGGTGAAGATATGGGAGGGGAGGATAATCGAATAAAGGGAGGGGAGGGATAGGTGAAGATAGGAAAAAGGGTAGGTGAAGATAGGGAGAAGAGGGATAAGGAGGGGAGGAATAGGCGAAGAAGGAAAGATTTATGAATGGAAAATAAATGAGAGTTAATCAGATATGGACCAAAGAAGGCATCTCCACCTTATTTGATCAAGAGCCTTGTCCCCAGCATCTAGGCACATCCCTTGAAGGGTATTCAGGGCCTAATCCGCAACATAGTTAATCTAGATTTTTTGGTAGCAGTTCTTGGGAGGAGAGTTAGTGTACAAGGGTCGTCAGTATACAAAGATCGTTAATGTGCAAGGGTCGTTAGTGTGCAAGGATCGTTAGTGTACAAGGGTCGTTAGTGTGCTAGGATCGTTAGTGTATAAGGGTCGTTAGTGTACCAGGGTCGTTAGTGTACAAGGATCGTTAGTGTGCAAGGATCGTTAGTGTGCAAGGATCGTTAGTGTACAGGGGTCGTTAGTGTACAAGGATCGTTAGTATACAAGGATCGTTAGTGTGTAAGGGTCGTTAGTGTACAAGGGTCGTTAGTGTTCAAGGGTCGTTAGTGTACAAGGGTCGTTAGTGTACAAGGGTCGTTAGTTCACAAGGGTCGTTAGTGTACAAGGATTATTAGTGTGCAAGGGTCGTTAGTTTACAAGGATCATTAGTGTACAAGGGTCGTTAGTGTACAAGGATCATTAGTGTACAAGGGTTGTTAGTGTACAAGGATCATTAGTTCACAAGGGTCGTTAGTGCACAAGGGTCGTTAGTGTACAAGGATCATTAGTGTACAAGGTGTCCATCACTGTCCTTATTTTCAACTCAAGGGTAATATACAAAAGAATATGATTTGTAATTTTTAAAGTCACTGTTCGTCGATACGGCCCTAGTTAGGGTTAAATTAAGGCTTGTCTGCTACACGAGGGTCATGAAGAGGGCATTTGCCACTATCAGGAATACTATAATCCCTAAAATAGGGAATTAAAGTAAATGATCAGTGTGTATTTATATACAGATTCATCTCGGTGTATACACACATACTGAGATAACATATCTTGGTGAATCTAAACAGATTCATATATCCCGGTGTATGTACGCTGAGATACAACCACCTCTCGGTGTATGTTTAGTAAATTTTTCATTTTTTAGTGTATATACGCAATAATAAAGTTACCTGTCTGTGTATGCCGCACGGACCTAGGTAAGGTGTGGAAGTGAATGCTGGAGGTACTTGTACAGTACCTCCAGCGTTGCCTTCGTTCTCGTGGCCTCCTGGAGGTGTCAGGTAGTTAAGCTGTCACTGGCTCTGGCACAGTATTTTGACGGCCCTTTGTTCGCTTTATCCTCTTTACCCCTCCCGCTGCTCTCCTTCCTCTTCCGCACCCGCCCCACCACCTCTTCCATTTCCCTCCTCGTTCCCCTGGGTAGCGCACGTGTTTCCACATTATCTCATCCATGCGCTCTACCGCCGCCATGTTCCTCTTTGTTTACTATGTGTTAGGCCAACTACTTCCTGCGCGCCCCGTTTTCTTTCATCGCGAGCGCCGTCCCTTCCCCTCTCCTTCAATTTCCCATTCTTCTCGCCATTTTTAGTTCTTTCTTCGCGGACGCAGGAATGCACGGCGGGAACAAATAGGTTGGTGGAACAATCGCCAGGACCTCGGGGTCGGTAGTGGCTCAATAGTGGCTTCCTGCAGGCAGCACGAGACACGCATTCACCGCAGTCTCTCCCCTCTGCCCTCCATCCCTGCCGGCGACCCACATTCAAATTCCTGGCCCACAAAATGAGACCAATTGGTTTACCATTGTCCGCAGCTTCGTAAGGTCTCTCTCTCTCTCGCTCTCGATTTCATTTTTAAAGGCAATTTACAGTTCCTTTCTCGAGTAAGATAGAAAAAAATATATGTATAAAGATTTGCAGGGGGATCCCACGATAATATTTGAAGGATGTTCTTTGGAGTTAAATCCTTCCTTGAGGTGTGAGACAGGTGGAGTTCCTGCGCTGCAGCGCGAAGACTGAACTTAACACAGGAACTTTGCGTTCCAAGCCTTTCGAACTTTGATCACAGAGCTAATTAATTCATTAATTGGTTCTCTATGTACCATACTCCTTCACTCCCTCTCCCTTCCCTCTCTCCTTCCCCTCTTTCTCTTCTCTGTAACAAAATGAAAACGTAATGAGTGATTTCTTTTATTGCGCGTATTAGCATTATATATATATATATATATATATATATATATATATATATATATATATATATATATATATATATATATATATATATATTGGTATTGATCAATAACAACACTTCAACTAGCCATGGACTCGAACCCATGCTGCTTTGGCCCGCCTCATGGTGAGCGAAAACCCATGACGCTCTAACCCACAGGACCACGCAATCCTAAAAAATGACGCACCCAGCCAAGCTAGGTTTATTGATCAGTACCACTCGTTCGTGGTTACAATAATATAAAACACTGCTCGTTGGGATAGTACACCAAACAGGGAGTAGAATGAAATTAGCTCAGAGGCATCCACACCACCGTATGTCCTCGGATGACGGTAAAACACCTAGCTTGGCTGGGTGCGTCATTTTTGTAGGATTGCGTGGTCCTGTGGGTTAGAACGTCATGGGTTTTCGCTCACCATGAGGTGGGGCCAAAGCAGAATGGATTCGAGTCCTTGGCTAGTCGCAGTGTTGTTATTGATATATATATATATATATATATATATATATATATATATATATATATATATATATATAGTAGGTTGGTAGACAGCAACCACCCAGGGAGGTACTACCGTCCTGCCAAGTGAGTGTAAAACGAAAGCCTGTAATTGTTTTACATGATGGTAGGATTGCTGGTGTCTTTTTCTGTCTCATAAACATGCAAGATTTCAGGTACATCTTGCTACTTCTACTTACACTTAGGTCACACTACACATTCATGTACAAGCATATATATACACACCCCTCTGGGTTTTCTTCTAATTTCTTACTAGTTCTTGTTCTTATTTCCTCTTATCTATATGGGAAGTGGAATATATATATATATATATATATATATATATATATATATATATATATATATATATATATATATATATATATATATATATATATATATATATGTTATAAAGTCGTCAAATGAACCGCAAGACATCTTATCCACCAGTCCTCCATCTCTGACCTCCCCTCAGCTCCCTCTCAACTCCCCTTAGCCCCCTCTCATCTCCCCTCAGCCCCCTTTCCCTTCCCCTCAGCACCTTGTACACTTCCCCTGCGGTGTACACGTGCGCGCGTTAAAGTCGATTCCCATTTCCAATTGTCAAGGCTTGTAACGGCTTTTCCGGGGAGGGAGAGAGGAGGTGAGAGGGGAAGAGGGAGGGTAGAGAGAGAGGAAGAGAAACGACAAATTGAGATGGTGGTGAAGAGAGATGGGAAAGGTAAAGAGGAGAAAATGGAGGAGATAGAGAAGATGAGAAGAAAAGGGAGATGTATTTGTGTGAGAGAGACAGAGAATTTGGGAGACAATAGACTAATTTTAATTTCCCTAACATCATTCACTGTCGTAAAGTATCATATTAAACATCTTTTTCAATCTCGTAAAAATTGACGCGATAGCGAAAATATTTTTAGAAAGTGAAGAGAATGACAGACACAGTAGGAAGAAACCAGAGGAGAAACCTCAACTGAAAACAACTAA
The DNA here is from genome assembly GCA_009830355.1 of Cherax destructor. NCBI lineage: Eukaryota > Metazoa > Arthropoda > Malacostraca > Decapoda > Parastacidae > Cherax > Cherax destructor. The sequence goes on from WNWK01000141.1 coordinate 477,956, forward strand.
CGTCAATGTTTTCTGGAAGACATTGATGAAAACATTGATAAGTGAGTGATGAAGTCATTGATGCAGGCATTGAAGTCAGTGTTGAAAACATTGAAGTCATTGATGAAAAGATGATTGAAAATCATTGATGCAGTTGTTGATGAAGTCATTTACGCGGTCATTGATGAAATCATTGATACAGTCGTTGATGCAGTCACAGATACAGTCATTGACGTACTGATACAGTTATTGATGAAATCACTGATACAGTCGTTGATGAAGTCACTGATACAGTCGTTGATGAAGTCACTGATACAGTCGTTGATGAAGTCACTGATACAGTCGTTGATGCAGTCAATGATACAGTCGTTGATGCAGTCAATGATACAGTCGTTGATGCAGTCTCTTGAAGCCAATCAGAAGAGGCATTCACAAGTTATCATATGGACAATTATTTCCTATTTTTTCATTAAAATAGCAAATTGGCCCCTACGCTGCCCCAAACCAATTTACACCTAAAACTGAGTAAGATTAACCAGCTCAGAATTTATAAAATCAATCCGAAGAATCATTCACCACTTATTTCACGGATACCAATGTAATAAAATTGCCACATGAAAACTTACGCCACACAATGTGACTCTTCCTTTGAGGGGAAAAACAGCAGTGCTAAGAATTTGAAGTCGACCGGAAGATGCATTCTCCAGTTATCACACAGAATCCCGAATTCTGGGTTTATTAATTGTTAGCAGACTGGCAAATTCTAAGTGTATTAACTGTAAGCAAATTGGCAAATTCCAAGTTTATTAACTGTTAACAAATTTGTAAATTCTAAGCGTATTAAGTGTTAGCGAAATTGGCAAATTTATACCTCCACAACTTAAACACAAAAGTTATCGTTTTCGTAAGATTCCATGAAAGACTGAAGTTCAGGAGAAGTACACATTTCAGTGATTTCACGAAGAAGAAAATATACCATCGTAAAGCCCAAAATTAGCGAATTGGCACCTGCGCACTCCAGTGACACACTCAATTTTCTTATGAATCAGGATACACTAGTGTCTGAAGCTGATCAGATCAGGCTTTCTGTGTAAAACTGATCAATGAGTGCCACCTGCACGTACCAACAATTTCGGGAATCTTTCTCCGGTTACAGTTCACCATTATGGAAAATTGGACTGGAGGAGGCGTTCTTATTTTCTAAATGAAAACCCTGAAAGAAAAAGAAGTGTGAACCACCTAAGGGTTTCCCTTAGTGGTACCTTTAATTAGGTACCCTTAATTAGGTAATTATGTACCCTTAACAAGGTAATTAGGTACCCTTAATAATTGGGTGCTTTTAAATAATTAGGTATCCTTAAGCAATTAAGTACCCTTTTCCCCTTCGGGAATACCTAATACTTCTCAGACTGGTCCGCCAGGATTCGACCGCCCTCCCTTGTGAAAGTTAATACTCATTAGTATAAAAACTGTGACACAAAATGTAAACATTAGGACATATTACTGAAAAAGTTTCCAATAAAATTTTGTAGTATTTGCATTTTCAAAATAAGTTTTCATTAATAGTGTAAATATATATTTCTAAACGAAGTTTTGGCTTTTTTTTTTTATTCTTGTTGCTCTCGCAGTATGGAAAAGATTCTACGTTTATTCGTATTATTAATAGGAATCTTTTATTGTATCATAATTATGCTATGTTAAAGTTTTTCTATATCATAGTCATGTCATAGTCATGTTCTGCATTATAAACTTGATATATAGTTCAATAATGATAGTTCAGCTAATGTTGTCACAAATCTGTAACATGGTGTTTTTACTTGCTATCTTGCCATCTTGAACCTGGTATCCTGTCATCTTGATCCTCTTATTCTGTTATCTTAATCCACTTATCCTGTCACCTCGAACCTGCTATCATGTTATCTTTGACTTACTCTCCTTCCATGTTGAGCCTGTTAGTCTAGCAGGCTGATGATAGTCATCCCAAAGTTTCCGTAATGCCGCCGTAAACCTTGAGCCATCCTGTCACTTCCGTAGACATAACACCACAGTATGGCTCAAGCGTAGCCAAGCCCTCGCTCGTGAGCTGCATGCATTTTGTCCGTTCAGTCAGTCGGCTGCGAAACGTCTGGGCTTTCACTTCTAGCTGTCTCACTGAGTCGCATTTAATGAGCAAACGAGTCGAAATCGGCTCACGAACCAAGGTTTGGCTTCGTTTGATAAAACAACTGAAGGTCCTTCCATATAAACACAAGAGCCTGTTGACAATTGCCGTAATTACCATACATGGGAGAGGAAGCGGGGTGTGTCAGTCGTTCGTTATACATTACATCGAGTTCGTTCCGTTGTCAAAATTTTTAATACGTTGTGATTGGGCGGTTTGATTGGTTTATGTTACCAAGGTTTATAATCAGGTAGGTTGGGCTGTTCTGGTTCCCGTGGAGTCGGATAATTGGATAATTCGCTCGTTTATAGTTCTGTGGCTTGTAATTGGGTGATTTCAGTGTTTTATTTCTCCCCCGCACCTCCTCCCCCTCCCTGCCACTTTGTTATGGAGTGCGTCTGTGGCTACCAAATATTTCAGTGACCTTTAATTAGGTTGTTAGAGTCCAAGCAGTTTCTCTGGGCAGTTCCCTCGTTTCCGACTTGTGTGTTGTACCTAAAGGACGATTGGAAGAACTCTACCTAGGATTAAAATTGAAATTTTCCTATCAGTGTTTTGCATATTCCTATTTTTCGTGGTTGGTTGTCGTCTCTTATTCTTCATCGTGCTGTTGATGATTTTTTTATGAAATTAAAAAGGTCTCGTGGTACTCCCACAATGTAGTCAGTGTCCCACTCGTCGGAATGAGGGAAGATAACAAATTATGTAAGGAATACTGGGGAAGGGAGTCGAACTAGTGCTCTTAAGTCTCAAGAAATCTTAACATTGCAGACAAATCAGGAAACAGGTTTTGAACCCATGACAAGCCAGTCTTAAAACTAGCAGGACAGTGAGCTTTGCCCTGTGACCTGCATTTGTGGTCACAGTGGGGACTATGGTGACTTACCTATGGTGTATAAAAATAAAGCTAGGGTGATGAATTTTTTTTAGGTGGGCATGGCAGAATGGATCAAACACTGGCCTATTAGTTTTGGCACTGGCTTGCCGTTGGTTCTAACCCCGCTACGTTCCCTGATACAGTGTCCTTACACTGCAGGTCAACATCTTAGATACTGTACAAAATATTTCGTTGTAGGGTAACCCCAACTGTTGCTCAAGCCACTTTAATATAGAAATCCCGTCACCACACTGGCCTGGTGGATACATCATATTAATTATCCACCCCAAATGTGATAGAATCTTTAAAATCCGAACCTGGAAATTGCCCAGACTGGTCCATATTTCCATTCTCTTACCAGCTATAACTTCAAAAATCCCCACCTGATAATCCCACCGATGGATAAATCCTTTCTCCCTCCACATCACCTCAGCAGCTGTCCCACTGGACTCATCCCTGGGATCCCTTATCCCTCCTCCCTCCCCACATTATCCACCTCGTTACGACGATAATGGCAAAATATGAGAGAAAAAAAGAAATATCAATAAACATTTCTGTGCTAGAGATAATAGGCCTATTTCATCTTGTTTGGAATGGGTCGTCATGACTGGGCTGATGAATATGATTGGTGCGGATATTGTTTACAAACTACCCTCGTAAAATTTGCAATGAGGTAAATGGAAGGTTGTTAATGATCATCATAAATCACCTTAATGAGGACCGTGTTTAAGGAAAAGGTTGATTAACATATATTTATAATGGCGCTTCCGTTCGGCTATATCATAATTTTGATTGTCTAAATGTTTTATATCAACTGTACGAAGGTTTGGGGAGGCAGGGAGAGGCCGAAAATACACCGTCTTCCAGTTTATGGCAAAAGTTTCAAACCGGAAAAGTGATATATATGTGTATATTATATATATATATATATATATATATATATATATATATATATATATATATATATATATATGCTACTGTCCCCGCCTCTTAACATATGTCGTCCGGAGTTTCTTGATCCTTTTTATACCTTGTCTTGGAACTGTCCGGGAATTTTTTCTTCCATCCTTTCCTCATCCATTATATTATACTGTCTTAGTACCCTGAAGGCTAAAGAGTATTTCCTAATCTTCCCGTGGTTCATCTGTATTTTTTTTTAATCCACTCGACCCTCTTTAAGTATTTTTTAAGTTTTATTTATGTTATTACCTAGTCCTCTTTTCCAAGGTCATTACTCAGTTTTTTCGGTGTCTCTTCGTAGTTCAAATCCCTCAACTACTGCATTAATCTAGTTGCGAACATTTTTAGATTCTGTACGTGACCAAGTGTGGGGCTACATGCTTGGGCTGTGTATCTTGCATGTATCTTGTGCAATTTCCTAAAGGATTCTTTGTTTAGGTCGATAAAAGCAGCTCTCTAGTTGTCTAGCTTCGTATACACTACCTCCGGTGATATGCTCAGTATGAGGCAATGTGAATCTCACCATTTCGTGAAAGTAACAAATTGTGTAAGGAGCAGTGGAACCGAACCCGTGGCCTGGCAGGTACAAGTGCAGAACTATATACTCTGAACAAAATTCCGTGTCTTGTTCACTTTCAGGTTTATTTTCATCTATGTTTTGGCTTTCTATCCTCCTAAAAAGTACTTCGTCTCGAGTATTTTTTTCTTTTCTCTGATTTACGTGACCTTAATCCACTAACCACCTGTGCGACCACCCTTGCCCTCTCCCATTGTAGCTTTGTTGTCGTCTCCTCGTTTGCATTATTCTCAGTGCATTCACATCGTCGTTAAACAAAACATAATCGTATTTTTATAAAGTGATAAACGTATGTGGGGCTATTCAACGCAGACTGGTGGAGGCTCGGGACAAGCACTCATAGGTAGCTTCCGTGTATGTTGAATAATATGGGTCTCAGTACTGATACTGGGGGACAGTCCTCTCGTTTTCCTTACTTATGTTTATACTCTCGATATATAAAAATAAGTCTACTGAATATTTCATAAAATGCCTCGCCAGCCTTCTGTTCTCTGTTCCCAAGCTTTTATATACCTATGATGAGTTTCCAGAGTCTTTCTACTCCCGGGACCCGGCCATGGGCCAGGCTCGTTTGGTGCTAGCCTGGTCAGTCATGCAAATCTGCTTCAAATTTATTTTTTTCTTTTCAAAACAAAAGTTGACTAGCATCAAGAAAACCAATTTATTTCGTTTAAAAATGTAAGTTGGGCAGTTTGGTTTTAACTTCATTTTCGTTATTTTTTTATTTGTTAATTGTAGCTTTTCCTGGGATACAACGAAACATCATTGTCCTCTGTCGGGGTTGGTCGCTAACGAGGGAACAAGCTAGTTAGCAGGTGTCACCCGAGCTGGAAGATGCTTGTTATCAGGAAAAGGATAATTAATCTCCGGCCGCTCATTGGCTAGTGTCATCGGCTCGCTGACCAATCACAAGCAATTAACCGGATACAATACGCTCGTTAGGCTAATTACCCGAACGTGACTTGACACTTCCCGCGTAAATCTTGGTTTAAAGATCGAACTTTCAGCGCCAAGTGTGTTATGTAGTGGATTTTTTTTTTTGTGCGCCAAATGTTTCTAGGTCATGCATTTGATTGGCGCCAGATATGTATAGTACTTAGATAGTTTTGTGGAGAAGCCAGAAGTTGCATTAAATTTGACTTATGCATTTGTGTTTCAAAATGTGGCGATGTAGTGGGTGGAAAGTGGCGACACCAGTATCATCCACAGGTGAAAGTAGAGGAACTTAGAACTCGACTGACACAAACACGTGTGTGTGTGTTTGTACTCACCTATTTGCGGTTGCAGGGGTCGATTCACAGCTAATGGCCTCGCCTCTTCGCTGATCGCTACTAGGTCCACTCCTGCTCCTAGAGCTTTATCATACCTCTTATGAAAGCTATGTATGGATCCTGCCTCCACTATATCAGTCTCCAGACGGTTCCACTTCTTGATAACTCTGTGACTGAAGAAATACTTGCTAACTTCCCTGTGTGTGTGTTTTGTGTGCATGCATGCATGTGTACATAGGTGCTTGCATGCGTGCGTACGTGAATGCATGCGTGCGGGTGTGCTGGACGAGAGTTATAATTCGTTGACGCTAAATTATTGACGATTTAAGCGATTCTTGACGCTAACCTGTTGTATATTTGAGTAGTTCTTGCTTTAAACTATCGCTTACTAATTGCTTCCTTGGGCTAAATCATTATTTGGGTAGTTCTTGAGCTGACTTATTACTTAATAAATGTTCGCTGGCTCTAAATTGTACTTTATATAGAGTAATTCCAGCGGTAAATTGGCTCTGAGTGAATCATGGCGCTACGCAGAAAATTACTGAGGTAGTGTGTTAGGTGAACCTTCAGTCTTCTTCATTATCGTAGCAAACATCAGTGTTGTATCTTACACTATACAAGTGGGTGAAACGTATATCTGTGGTATTATATACTGACAGGTATGTTAACAAGTCGCAGTATGCGGTTTGTGGTATGTTAATGAGGAGATGTTTCTCCCTCCAAGGACTTTATTAGTGCCTTATCAATTGATAAGGGTCCAAGTGGGTGAAAAGTTTCAATAAAAATATCATTAGCTGCGTGTTGGGTCTTATTAATAAGGGATGAAACGTATGTTGATGTTCTGTTTACCAGAAATGAAGGAGCGAGAAGACAGGAAGAAAAGAACAGGAGAAACACAGTGCGATAGAAGATAGAATGAGAAGGTCAGGATAAAGGGCAAAGCCGGTGATAGAAACCAAACCAGAGACTTGGACAGAATGAGAGAGCCGGTGGAAAAGAAAGATGGACAACACAACTTGTAGTTTTCTATGTAATTTCGGACTTTCTTTTATAAGGTCCTCTCCACCCCCCCCCACACACATACACACATACATACTGACCCCCACACACACGTACACACATACATACTGACCCCCACACTCGCACTCACAAACTATACACAACAGGCCAAGTGTCTATCGTCAAGTGCCTTTGACAACCGATAACTACTACACACACTGCAGGTACACTGAACTGGGCTCGCCGTCCACTCCAACCCACTTAAGCCTCTACGCCTCCATTACTTCCCATTCCATGACACTCATGTTTTACCCAAGACGCACTAATTATCCATTTGCTGGAGATAAAGACAATAAAAGCTATTTGATAACACCAGAGGAAGACAACTCCCACCTTGTAGACTGCTCCACTCTTTTTATTTGTATAATACCTGCTATTGGGGTCCGCATCAATGTATGCAAATAATGGGGCTGATCGTGGTAATAATGGGTAATTAGGAACTAGGGCTGGCAGTAAGTCACGCCTGAGAGTCATCCTAAGTTATGAACCTAAATTGGGCCTTGGGGGAGGCTGGGTTAATTCGTCTTTTTTCTTCTAGTCTCGTTTCCTTCTGAGTTTTTTTTTTAATCTTATTAGCATGATTCTATTTCATCTTCATCGTTATTATTTGTCTCTTCCTCTTTCGTCTCGTCTCTTTCCTCTCACTCTATATTTTCTTCTCTTCTTTATCTTTCTGCTGCTACTAATCTTTTGAGATTTTCCTATTCCTGCTATTCCTGATCCTCCTCATATTTAAGGTCTTTCTTGTCTTTGTATTCCTTATCTTCCTGTTCCTTCTCCTGATTTTTAACATCTCCCTTGTCCTAGTCGTGAGCCTCTTCTTTTTCATTATCTTCTTCCTCTTTTGCATCTTCCTCCTCTTCATTCTCCTCCTCCTGTTGCTCCTTCACCTTCCTCTCAGTGTCTTCCACCTGCTGCGCCTGCTGCTGTTCTTGCTTCACCCAGTTCGATACCATTACACCAAGGGCAGTAAAGTGAAGAAGTTATTGGCAGGCGGGTGGTAAACAAGCATCTCCTGGCAGCGTTTTTCCTCACCCCAGCCCCATATTGATCTCTAATGACCAATTAATGCACAGCTGCCCACCACCTCCTGGATCCCAATAAGGTCAGAGGTCACTCATTCCATGGTCGACTCTTTTTATACAACGAGGAAGTTCCCAGAGGTGTGCGTTTTTCCTTCTTCAATTACATGCCTCATGTAACACAAAGTACAGCAGGTGTTACCTACCTAGCAAGTAGGACCTGTCTGGTTAGTAGACCTAGAACCTACCTAGGTCACAGTGAGCCAAATGCATTCATATATCCTAGGGATGTGATGGGTATGGTCAGGCAACAGGTTCAAAGATATTGGGTGTTTGATTTTTGTCTTTTTAGTGAGGATCTTCCTCAGCTGACTATGAAGCATATTAGAACTGTTTGCCTACAGCTTCTGCTTTTCGGCATCTTTCGTTATTTTTTTTTATAATTACCCTGGTGCCTGCAGAGACCTCGGTGAAATTTTTTTTGGTCTTTTCACACTGGCGATTTAATTTGGCGTTTTTTAATTGTTGTGTAATTGGTGATTTGACTCTTTTATTTTTTATAGTTTAGGCACGAGTGTTATTAACTTTTTATTATCAAAAGCGGTGAGTGGCCTGCAGATCAAGAGCTTTTTAAATCCAACATCTTCCTGCTTTGTATAACCTGCCTAGCATGGGCCAGTAGGCCTACCTTAGTGCTTTTCTTCGTTTATATTCTTATAGAAAGAATTTTTTTATGTATTTCTAGAAATATATATAAAAAACGCAAGCTTAATAAGAGTTTCTCCCGGCGAGTCAGCATGTGCAGACATCTTACGTGATATTGCTAACTTTCTGATCAATTTTTTATGGAAACAATATTGAAACAAATATATTTTTCTTTATTCATTGGTAATAGGAAAATTTGCGGGTCGCTTATGCTTCCATGAAGGTGATCTGAATAAAAAAAAATAACTTTTCAGTGTGTTAATTATGCTTATAAAATATTCACAGTGTCTGTTATTTTCTCATGTTCGATTTGTAGTTATACCAGTGAGCTGGTACCTATGTTATACCAGTGATCTGGTACCTATGTTGTACCAGTAAGCTGGTGCCTATGTTGTACCAGTGAGCTGGTGCCTATGTTATACCAGTGAGTTGGTGCCTATGTTGTACCAGTGAGCTGGTGCCTATGATTGTACCAGTGAGCTGGTACCTATGTTGTACCAGTGAGCTGGTACCTATGTTGTACCAGTGAGCTGGTACCTATGTTGTACCAGTGAGCTGGTACCTATGCTGTACCAGTGAGCTGGTACCTATGTTGTACCAGTGAGCTGGTACCTATGTTGTACCAGTGAGCTGGTACCTATGTTGTACCAGTGAGCTGGTACCTATGTTGTACCAGTGAGCTGGTACCTATGTTGTACCAGTGATCTGGTACCTATGTTATACCAGTGAGCTGGTATATATGTTGTACCAGTGAGCTGGTACCTATGTTGTACCAGTGAGCTGGTACCTATGTTGTACCAGTGAGCTGGTAAATATGTTGTACCAGTGAGCTGGTACCTATGTTGTACCAGTGAGCTGGTACCTATGTTGTACCAGTGAGCTGGTACCTATGTTGTACCAGTGAGCTGGTACCTATGTTATACCAGTAAGGTGGTACCTATGTTGTCCCCTGTGAGCTGGCACCTATGTTGTCCCTGTGAGCTGGTACCTATGTTCCAGTGAGCTGGTACCTATGTTGTCCCAATGAGCTGGTACCTGTGTTCTTGTTTGTCTACGGTTATCTTAGAGTTTATCGTCTAATATACCTGTCTGTCTGTCTCCCCGTGTCTCTCTGAAAGCTTGTAAACATTCCTCTCAGCTGGCCTGCCTTCCTCTTCCACTGCCTGCCTATCTACCTGACTCCCTACCTGCCTCGCCTTCCTCAGCTGCCTGCCTGCCTGCCTTTCTAAGCTTCCCTCTCAGCTGTCTGCTTGCATACCTGCCCGCCTGTTGAGGTACTGAGAGCCAGGTGCCCAGCAGCTGCCAGTCTCCCTAGCAGCTGCCTGCCACCTGTCTGCTTGCCTGTCTGCCAAGCCTCGAAGGACGAGCACGACGGTCAAGGTAAACGAGATTTTACCGCCGCCAATTCATTCGCGGAGCAATTTCCCGCAGTATTTACGAGCTCTGAGGTGTGAATTACAGGTAAGGCCTCCCTTCCTATCCCCCCTCCCCTCTCTCCCCCTCCTCCTCTTCCTCCTTTTCCTCTCCATCTTTTACCCCACCTGCTCTTGCCCACCTCCTTCCTCTCATCCAACCCCCCTTCCCCTCCCAATTCATCATTTCCCTCCTCCATCATCCTATCACTTCTTCCTCCTCTCCATCTTCCTTATCTCCCCCTTACTTTCTCAGCTTCCAGCTTCATTTTCTTCGTTCTATCGTTCCTTCCTTCCCTCCCACCTTACACCTTCATCATCGTCTATCATCTCCACCTTTCTCGTCTAAGTTTTTTCTGAAATAAACACTTCCCTCATCTTCATACTATTATTATCCCTCCACCCTCGTTTTACCTCGTACCCTCTTCCCTTCCCACACACACTATACAAAACGCGCGTCTGGCACATGCTGGAGTATGCGATGCCATCATGACGCCCGCTTCTAATCAAGAACGTAATGAAACTAAAGATCCAAAGGTTTGCAACAAGATTAGTGGCCGAACTGAGAGGTTGAGATTACGAGGACTGAGTTAAGGAAGACAAGCTAGCAATACTTGAAAAGAGAACGAGGGGAGGGACATGATCACGGGATACAAAATGCTTAGGTCATTAGAGAGGGGGGACAAAGACAGGCTGTTTCAGATGCAAGGAGTAAATCATTGGACATAGATCATAGCTAAAGACGTTGACGAACTACAGGAAGCATTTTTTTTCAGTTTCACCACTACTACCATTACCTCTACCACTACTACCATTACCTCTACCACTACTACCATTACCTCTACCACTACTACCATTACCTCTACCACTACTACCATTACCTCTACCACTACTACCATTACCTCTCACCACTACTACCATTACCTCTACCACTACTACCATTACCTCTACCACTACTACCATTACCTCTACCACTACTACCATTACCTCTACCACTACTACTACTATCTCTACCACTACTACCAATATCTCTACCACTACTACCACTATCTCTACCACTACTACCATTACCTCTACCACTACTACCATTACCTCTACCACTACTACCATTACCTCTACCACTACTACCATTACCTCTACCACTACTACCATTACCTCTACCACTACTACCATTACCTCTACCACTACTACCATTACCTCTACCACTACTACCATTACTTCTACCACTACTACCTCTAACACTACTGCCACTGCCTTTACCACTACTACCACTATCTCTACCACTACCTCTACCACTACTACTACTATCTCTACCACTATATCTACCACTACTACCACTATCTCTACCACTACTACCTCCTCTTGTTCTCCCGGCCCCCGCCCCCTCTCGTATATATACTGGTTGCCTTCCCTTTGCGCTTGTGTGTTACTAGTTAGACCCAAGTAGGACCGATACATCGTCATAAGTTCCGTTCTTCTGTGCGCGGGTCATTTGTGTATGTTAGTGGAGACGAACATGATACCCAGTTTTAAGAGCAGGTATGATTAGGTCTCTGGAGGCCAGGAGTCAGCAAAACCGGTCGATAAGAATTAAGAGGGAGGGTAGGGAGCAGTGCCTCGAACCCTGCGAACTCAACTAGGTGAGTACAGATATTTTTTTTACAATGCCTGACTCAGTCGGTCAGTGTGTCCCGGCAGCGAGGTGGGTGGGGGGTCATGATCACCTAAATACTTACCTATACGTCTCACGGAATCGTAATAATATGATTGCAAACCACGGAACGGGTGGAGGTTGAACCCAAGGTAAGTGGGTCGCCAAACTTCAGGCCACGGGTTCAGACTCCACCCGTTCCGTGGCTTCCTTGCTTATATGTGGTTGCAGGCGTAGTCTCGGCTCCTGCACCATCTTCTTGGCTAGTTTGGAGAACTTTATCGTACCTCTTCTTGAAGCTATGTATTTATCCAGCCTTTACCATTGTCGATGTTCCACTTGCTGACCACTCTAAGGCTGAAGAAATACTTCCTAACATAGCTGTATTTTCAACTTCCAGCTGTGCGCTTGTGTTCCTGCTTCCAGTCTTCCACCACACTCTCCGTATCCCTATCAATTCCCCTTCGTATTTTGTACGTTGTACGTGTGCGTGTGCGTGCGCGTGCGCGTGTGAGTACAGGGCACGGCAAAGGGGTGAGGAAGGTACACTGACCACAGATGACACTGTTACTCTCGTGGTACACGCTGCACCCTACAATTTCCAGCTTTGTCCATGGCCGGAGTGTTGGTGGTGAATTACGGTGCAGCCAGAGCCACCTAGCGGCAACACATCTCATTACTCGCCTGCCACCAATGACGTATCGTTTCCCGGATGTTCCAGATGGTGGGGGACGAGGAAGGGGGTAGTGGATGGGGCTAGGAAGATGGGGGTGAAGACCTGGACGAGGGGAAAGGAAGTGAACAGCAAGCCACGTTCTTTCCCTCCCCCTCTTGAAATATAAAATATATATATATATATATATATATATATATATATATATATATATATATATATATGTGTGTGTGTGTGTGTGTCGTGCCGAATAGGTAAAATTGATCAATTAGCAAGAACTCATTTAAAATTAAGTCCTTTCTAAAATCTCTTATGAGTTTAAAGATATATTTTTGTCATTTATGTTAATGTAAAAAATAATTTTGTAGCAAAAGAACCTTAGAAAATTTACCTAACCTTATTATAACAAGCGCAATTTAATTTAGCATAATCCAACTAAATATATTTTAGATAAGTTTACAATAATTTAATAAAGAAACACCATGAAATATTTTTTTTTCGTTAGGTTCAGAATTATTTTTGAAAAATTATTGCATACACAAATTTTTGCTTGCCTTATTCGGCAAGAAGAGCGTTGCTATTTAAGCCAAAATCGCAAGTTTTATCTATTCGGCACCACACACACACAACAGTATAGGTAGTGAGGGCTATTCTAAAGTCCACTTATAAGTGAGTCATGCCAGCTACGATCGTAGAATATTAAAAAAAAAAATGGAAAATCTATTGATGAAACAATGAATACATTTCTGATTGTAAGAATGGAATTAAAACCAGTGTTCACAAAACATACGCAACTCGGGGAGACGATTTTCACAACTTGTAATGAGTATAAATGAATTTTTCAAATTACGAGAGATACCGGTATAGATATAGTGTTGAGAAATGCGTATATATCGTAAAGACTGTTTAACACGGGAATGATATGGAGACATGACATTAACCTGTTTAACACGGGAATGATATGGAGACATGACATTAACCTCTTCCCACCACACACACACAGCGAAGGTATGGGATAAGCTAGAGACTTCAAGCCATGGGTGAAAAACTGGGTTATGGGATGGTAGCGTGGGCTTTATTGATGATCCACCGTGGGGCTTTATTGACGATCTAGAGTGGGGTTTTATTGACGATTTAGCGTGTTGCTTTATTGATAATCCAGCGTGAGGCATTATTGATGATCTAGCTTGGGCTTTATTGTTGATCCAGTGTGGAGCTTTATTGACGATCTAGCGTGGGGCTTTATTGACGAGGAATTGGAATACAAAGATCTGCGTGGGACAACTTTTACACAGCTACAACCTTGTTCAAGGTACACGACCTGTATGTGAATGAAGGGAGAGACTGGCGAGAAGATGGGCCCAACTTTGTTAGGAGACGTGATAGAGTTTTCACGGAGCGTGAAGCCACGAGGGAAAGATACGGAGGTATAAAGGAAAGAATAAACATTGATGGTGTCCAGTCTAATACTTAAAAAAATGTGAGCCGCAGTTTTACAGTTGTTGTTTTTTTTTAGCTGACTACAGACTCTTTTTACCTAAATAAATTTGAAGTTTTAAGCATTGTACATTTTCCCCAAAAGGGAGGAAATTATTCTCCCATGCATTTTGTATTGATTCCTATGCTTGCCGGTAACGCCTACACAGTAAAGCTTTAAGAGAATCGTGGAAAAACTTATGCAACATCTATTACTCCTACAAAATTTATCACTCCTGCAAAAATTTATCACTCCTGCAAAAGTCTATCACTCCTGCAAAAGTCTATCACTCCTACAACATTTATTACTTGGTTCATTGTCTTCACTAAGCCTTACTCCAACAGAATGAATGGATAGATTGATTTTATACATTAACAATGCATGTAACTGGCTTAAAAAAAGAAGTCAAGGAGTTAATGAATCAGCATATAATGAAATTTGCTGCAGGTAGAGCGAAAAACACAAACTGCTCTCGTGGCATCCTTCAAGACGGACAGGGCGATGGTGCTGCCAAAGGTTTCTTGATCTCAGGGAATATTGGTACTCTTGCCTCCTTGGATCAAGCCTCATTACTTCCCATTCTCAGGTGCTGTATTATCCCTCACCATGAATATAACAATTTTAATAATAACTATAACAATAATATCTATTATTATTATTATTATTATCGACCCGACAGAATACCTTAACAGAGCCAGGGAAACGACACCATTCTGTATAATTTAGTGGAGTCGTTAATTAATAATATTGACGCAGTTATAATGGGCGACTTGAATGACCCTAATGTCAACTGCCACAGTTTATCAGTCGACCAAGAAGCTTTGAGACTTAATTAGTAAGAAGACCAGACTGGGACGACCTTAACCCGTGGTAATAACATACTGTATCTTGCTGTAACCGTGAAGAGTGATCTGATGTATAATGTTACATAATGAAACATATGTATTTCTGTATAAAAGGTGGGGTGGTAGGAGAAAGTTGAATATTTAAACAACCTCAAGGAGAAATCACAGTATTTTTCCTCGAAGTATTGAAGAATATTCAGGTAACATTGACCACAGCATAAGGGTAAAGGATAATGTTTTCACCAGAACTTCAGGCATCAAAGGCAACCCTAAAGAAGTCTTCAAATATGACAGGAATAACAAAGGGGAGAAAACGACGATGAGACCTTTAACTAGCGGCGACGTTAAAATGACGAACAGCCACAGAAAAAGTGCCTTCAATACTCGGCACATCTTTCAGCTCTGTATTTACAAGTGAACACGACACGAACACACCCTGAAACTGACACAATAAACACTACCGAAATTAGAAGTCTTACACATTACAGTGTCCAGACAAGCTGAAAATTAGCAAATGTAGCGGACAGCATGACCTGCCTGATTGAACCACAAAGGACTCTAGACACTTAAGTTCATTAACTGTGAATAATGCATCAAAATTTATCAAAATACTGGGGTTGCTTATATATATTTTGTGAAGAATATATCTTTGTTGATGTGTTAGCACTGTACCTACAATTAGGAGGTGGTAGGTAGGGTGTATATATATATATATATATATATATATATATATATATATATATAATGTCGTGCCGAATAGGTAAAACTGGTCAGTTAGCAATTTAAATATTTCTCTTATACGTTTAAAGATATATTTTTTCATTTATATTAATGTAAAAATTAATAATTTTGTACCAAAAGAACCTTAGAAAAACTTACCTAACCTTATTATAACAAGCGCAATTTAATTTAGCCTAATCCAACTAAATATATTTTAGATAAGTTTATAATATTTAATAATAAACAAACACAATGAAATATATTTTTTTCGTTATGTTCAGAATGATTTTTGCGAAATTATTGCATACACAAATTTTCGCTTGCTTTATTCGGCAGGAAGAGCGTTGCCATTTAAGCCAAAATCGCAAGTTTTACCTATTTGGCACGGCTATATATATATATATATATATATATATATATATATATATATATATATATATATATATATATGATTGTATGTGTAATAATAAACCCATAGTGAATATAAAAAAAAATCGAGGGGTTCTGTATTTCGATGTATACGCGAAAACTTGTTCAGATTTACTGGAGACGGTCTCAGGTGGAGACTGAAATATACAGCTCCTCAGGTTTTAGTGTTCATGTCTCCAGTGTTTACACAGGCGCAGGTTGTTGAGATAAAATTCAAGCCTTGATTAATGACTGGCTCACCGATAAGAAAGAGACAAGATTAACTTTGAAGGAAGGAGTGTCTGAGAGAAGACTTCAGCGCTGTATGACCCTGGTGGTTTAGCGCTTAGTTTTCATTATAGTAATAAGAGACGACGTAACGAGCATAGTAGTTCCTGGACGATGGGTTTACAGCTCCATCATATTCACTATTTATAGAAATAGTCTCGCGAGGGACTAATATCTGAAAGTCGTAAACTTTGAGGATAATCGGAATTGAGAAAACACGGCATTCCTTTACCAACTGTAATATTGTTTAGAGGAATTTTAATGGGCTAGTACTGTGGTCGGAGACGTGGAAGATGAGTTTCAGTGCAGAGAAGTGTGATGTAATTCGTCTCGACTAAATCACACATGAATATAAAGTATTTAAAATCCTCTAACTAAGACAGAAGAAGAGAAGGATCTTGGAATGGCCATTAACAATGATGCAGATTATACTGAACAATGTCTGCGAGCAGCAACGCCACCACAGAGTCACGTCTCGTAGCTAGAAAAGTTGAGTACGAAACACTAAAAAAAATATTTGCTTTCCTTTAAACGCATTTTCAGGCCTCGTGAATATTCTGTCACATTTTTCCCCTCAATTTCACAATATGTCAAGATATATTTGAAAAGGCGCAGAGGAAGGCAACAAAGCTCGCGTCTTCAATGAGAAACAAAGCTTATGAAGAATTTTTCAAACAACTCCACCTCTTCTGTCATAGGAAACGTGGACAACAAGATCTAATTTATACTTGTGGAACACTATGCAAATTAAACACACACAAACGAACTATTGGGAGTGCAGTGATTCACAACCCAAAATATTGGGATGAAACCTTGAGGCAAGAAGTGTAACACAAATGCAGTTAAGACTTTTGTTTAACCACCCTAGAAAACTGGGATGGATTAACCTATGAAATTTTTAGGTGCAAAATTACTAGGGTTCTCGAAGAACCGGCTGCAAATAAACTACAACTATCTGTTTCATCTAGAAGCAACACAGGGGCTGACTCTGGTCACTTCATGGACCATCTTAGACAACCCGGTGACTACGGCCAATTCAGAGCATTGTTGCAGTAATAGTATAATTAGTATTAGTAGCAGTAGTTGAAAACAAAGTTCTGCTTCACCTAATCCATTTTTTTTACCTATAGTGAAGCTATCAATTAAGGATTGCTTAAGTTTAGCGGCTTCGAAACTTAAGCAATCCTTTATAGATAGCTTCGCTGTAGATCAAGTCTTAGGATAATAACACTTATGAATACACACACACACACGCGCGCGCGCGTCACCCACATGGTGTGAGTAGCAAGCAATGTTACGGAGCCACGGAACACGGTGGTGGGAGTCTATCTAACCCCTTCCACTCTACCCAAAAAAAACAAGGGCCGTATCCTCCCTAAAAAACACTACCGTCATATCTCCCGCCCCTGAGCATACGATTCACATCCGTCGGCCGGTCAGTCGGAACCGCGAGAGCGCCATTCGGTTGGTCGGAATTGTGAGAGCCCCCATCGGTCTGTCGGTGATTCGGAACTATGAGAGCTCTTATTGGTCGGTCGGAACTGTAAGAACCCCTCCCCCTATCGGTCGGTCGGTGAGTCAGAACTATGAAAAACCCCCCTATCGGTGAGTCGGAACTGTGAGAGCCCCTATCGGTCGGTCGGTGAGTCGGAACTATGAGAGCCCCCATCAGTCGGTCGGAACTATGAGACCTATCGGTCGGTCGGAACTATGGGAAACCCCATCGGTCAGTCGGTGAGTCGGAACCATGAGAACCCCCCATCGGTCGGTCGGCGAGTCGGAACTATGAGAACTTCCCCCCCCCCATCGGTCGGTCGGTCGGTCGGTGAGTCGGAACTATGAGGGCTCCGTCCCGTCCGCCGTTGCTGTAGAGCGAAAAAGAAAGAAAAAAAGACATGCTGGAGAAAATGGCACGGTTTTGGGATTATAAACCGTGTCACCGACGGCGCTAAGTCCGAAAATTGCCTGGCGAACGGACGCCAGAGTCTTCAGGTAGTCCCGGACGCAGGCTGGCAACGGACACCTGACATAATTAAAGAGTGTGAAACAATAGGGTCGAAAATCCCGCTGCTTGGATGTCCCGTCTCGGCCCTTACCGACCACCCGACTTGGCCCTATCTTCGCCGGGCGCACGGTAATTACATGTTACAAGAGGGTTATGGCGTGGTTACTGGGCCCCGGGTGGTGAGCACAGGACGCCGAGGAAGAGGAGAGAAAGAGAGAGGGCAGAAGTAAGAGGAGAGAAGAAATTTGAAGAGGGGAAAAATGATAGGAAGGGAAGTAAGGAGAGAGAGAGAGAGAGAGAGAGAGAGAGAGAGAGAGAGAGAGAGAGAGAGAGAGAGAGAGAGAGAGAGAGAGAGAATGATAGAAAGTTCATTTAGGAGAGAGACAGAAAAGGACTTGAAAGTCAGCACCCAGGCTATCTGTTGAATATTATCTACTTCTATCTAGATGAAGGACTATCGTGTAAAGATTATCCTGTTTTATCATGAGAGGGAGAGATTTACAAATAGAGAAAGAGGAATAGCGCGAGAGAGAGATAGAGGGAACAGGTGATGGTTATGATGTACAGCCAGCGTCGGTCCTTGGTAGGGAAGGCAGGTGGTGGTAGAGGGTCGGCAGGTGGTGGGGGCGGGTGGTGGTGGTACTTGTGATAGTGTTATTGGTGGTGGTGGTAGGGGAGCTGTAGGTGGTGAGGCGGGTTGTAGTTGTAGCAATACTGATGGTGATGATTGGTGGTGGTAGTAATGGTGATAAAGGAGCGACAGATGGTGGTTAGTGGTGGTGGTGGTGGTGGGGATGGAGGCAGGCAGTGGTGGTGGTGGTGAAAGAGTCACCACGCTACAACACTGTACACAGGATGATGAGAAAGGAAGAAAGGCGTAAACCACACGACACACACACACACACACACACACACACACACACACACACACACACACACACATACACACACACACACACACAACACACACACAACACAAACACGGAAACACAACCAAAACAAAACACATTAGCAAACAGACGAGTCACAAAAACAGAAAAACACCATAATAAGGTATCGGCAAAGGTATGTGTATACAGGTGAATTAATGTAGACAAGTGAAATGTGTAACCCAAATGATATATGTAAACAGATGATGGAAGCACATGTGGATAAAAGTCACAACTATCGTTAACAGACAGAATAAATGGAAGGAACAATCAAGCGTTAAAATATATATATGCTTAGCTGAATAAACATATAAAATATATAATTGTAAAAATATTTCAATGCATTGAAATATAAACTTTTGTAGAGCACACCTACAGAGCCAATAAAAACTTATATTATGCCAGGAAAAAAATACGATTAAAGACCTGTAAGGTATTGAATACTGTAGTTAAAAAACATATATGTGAGGTATATACCTGAGAGAGAATAGCACTCGTAAAAAGATTGGCGTAGCATATCGCAGATATGTATATAAATAAACAATACCGGCAATAAAGGGTCCCCCAAAAAAGTGCATTCCGGGAATACCTTGAGAACACAAATTATCGTCACTTTTTTGCAGCTCCAATATTGCAACATTAGCAAGAGGTGATGATAGTAATGATTTGCGCATCCAGTGTTGCATCAGGCGCAGAGTGAGAAAGAAAACTGCTTGATGAAATCAGATGTGATTGAGTGATAACACTGCCAAATGGTAGTTAGTGAACCGTAGTTAGCGGCAGTTAGTGGTAGCTTGAGCCCGCACTCTAGAATCAGAGGCGCTAGTGCCGATGATTAGAGTTAATGATAGAGTTTAGCGTGCCTTACTACAGTGCCAAACACAAGAGGGAGGGCCAAGCTGGTCGTATTTTAGGCTGTCAAAAAGAGATATATGTCTTCTTAAATTAATATAGCCAAGATGATTCACCGTAACAAGGATGGAAGAGAGAAGTCTCAGCAGAGCCAAATAACAGCTTTAGATAGAACGCGCACACAAAAATAACACGTGTTGAAAGTAATAGAGATATAATTGCGTTGAGACTCAGGTCGATGATAGATTAATAAAGGTTGTTTGGGCAAAATAACCATTAATGAGAGAAACTAATATTGCATATTATGGTGGAAAAGTTGTTTTGCAACACTGGCAACTTGCTACTGTATTAACAGACAAGTAACTATGTTTCATATATTTAATGTGATAATTTAGGTTTAATTGAACAAATGTATATTTGTCAGTTTTATAAGAACAAAAATTATATATATATATATATATATATATATATATATATATATATGTGTGTGTGTGTGTGTGTGTGTGTGTGTGTGTGTCGAATAGGTAAAATTGGTCAATTAGCAAGAACTCATTTAAAATTAAGTCCTTTCTAAAAAAATTATCTTATACGATTAAAGATATATATTTTTAAATTTATGTTAATGTAAAAATTAATAATTTTGTACCATAAGAACCTAGAAAACTTACCTAACCTTATTATAACAAGCGCAATTTAATTTAACCTAATCCAACTAGATAAGCTTACAATAATTTAATAATAAACAAACAATGAAATATATTTTTTTCGTTGGGTTCAGAATGATTTTTGTGAAATTATTGCATACACAAATTTTCGCTTGCCTTATTCGGCAAGAAGAGCGTTGCTATTTAAGCCAAAATCGCAAGTTTTACCTATTCGGCGCGATATATATAAATATGTGTGTGAGAGAGACGGCCACGATAAAAAGAACAGTGGAAATAAAGACAGCAATGTTAATAAAGCAAGGTAATAGCAGGTGTAGCTATCTGTGTGTATCTGGGATGCCTGCTCGTCCTCTCTGCTCCCTCCCTCCTCTTGTGTAATAATGGCCGGAGAGTGCAGATACATGCACGTATTAAGAACTTGAAGGCGCACCTGCTCCACCTGCCACCACACACAGGTTTGGCTATCACATAATTGAAGCAGTCACCACTTCATACCAGGCAAGAATAAGAAGGCGTGAAGAGAATGGGGATTACCTCGGAGAGCAAACACACACACACACACACACGAGAGGGGAAAGGGGGAGAAGCTAAGAGAGAGAGAAGACATGCACAAGGACAAAATGAATGAGAAATAGAATGGAAACAGTGTTGCAGAAGCTAAAAGACAAAGAGAAACACCGAAGAGCATCACAAATAATAATAATTTGTATCATTTGTAAGGAAAAAAAATCCACGTCTAATAAACTTAGCAAAGGCTGAAACAATTGTCAAGAAAGAAAAATGAGTCGGGAAAACGGTGTTTAGAGCCTGCACACGCACGCACACACGGAAGGGCCTTTTATATTGGGCAAACCACTAGCTACACTCATCACTAACATCACTGAAAACTCTTGAAACACTAAAGTGAAGTACAGGTGCCTTAACAACCTAATATAGTCACCACTCAAGTCATCTGTCACTTTATCACGCCTGCCTTCACCTCACCTTTTTTCATATTATTCATATGTGCCATATATTGACTTGATAAAGCTTCTGTGTGGCCGAAACGCTGTTTTTAAAAACGATTTCGTTTGCAAATTGTTGCATTATCATATTTGGTAATAATCCTGCCATACCAAAACACTAGATTTAGAGATGGATAAACAAAAAAATTGACAAGAATGAGAAGAGTGGAAATGAGAAATGGTGATGAAATTAGATCAGAACAAAGGATGGTGAGAATGAGAAACAATGGCAATGATTCTAGACGAGGAGGACAATAGGAACGATGATGACATGTGAATGTAGCGACAAGAATATTCATTGAGGGAAAGGGTTCTTTTCCTAAGTTGTGACGGCAGCACCTCCAAGGGCTACTGAAGCCATCTGATGTGCTGATATGTCCCCGTCGATACGTGATTCATTGTATGGGAAGATCGGGGTTTTACGTTGTGTTGGTGATTTTAGGGAAATTGACTTAAAAGCAAACGGTCCTACGATAGGGTTTAACGGGTTTAATCATTGAGGTTTCTTTTAAGAATAGGTTTAAAGTGAGAGGGGTGTGGGAGTGAGTTGGAGAGGTGTAGCTAGTGGGTGTGTGTTTATGTTACGCACTTTGTTCACAATTTAAGAATGGTTATTTGATTAATGTGTAATTTCGGCTTTTTCACTTAATATTATATTATTGGCGTCTTTATTAGTAGCTAAAATAAAGATTCCTTGCTTTATAATATTATCTGGCCATGAATTATTTATGTTGTCTGGTAGGATGTTTTATAAACTTGCAGTGTTTAGTATTCCTATGTTGAATTAAATTGTGGTCGTTTGTGCCTCGTAAACTCTCGCTTATTCCTAGGTGACGTCGAGCAAGGAAGTTTTACCCCTATTAGTTCATTCTCACCTTTGGTAGAGAAAGCACCCAGCTAAGGAGTTCTCTTAATCTCGCTTTACAAACTCCAGGAGAACCTTTGGATCTGGATCTCTCGGTTTGAGAGAAATTGTTGAATTACGCCAGTGTTGGAAATACTTGGTGGATTACGCCTGTGTAGTTATCCACTCTGTGATACAATATGGCGAAGAGACTAAGTTTGTATTCTATACCTGCTGAAGTCTCGTGATAGTCTCTATCACTGATTAATGAAGGAGTAAAGGAACCTCATACTGTACTTCATTCGCTGTGTCAGAGATCCCAGTGATATGTTGTGTTTGTTGATTATGAAACTATAGTGACTGTATATATGTGTTCAAGGAAAGGTATACCTGAATTGTTCATGTCCCACCTATAAGTAAGGTGCTTTTATCAATTATTTAATTTACTAAGTAAATCCAGAAGCTTAGTATTATACTGAATAAGAACTGAATAAAGCATTATAGAACTTATTCGCCTTATATATACCTGAAAAGAGTAAGAAGACTTTGGTTGGTATTCTCCTGTTATTACTGTTGGGTCTCCGCACTCAAAAGAGGGACTCAGTACGTAACAGTTTACAGAAGTGGTAGTTGTAAAGGAGATCAGTTAAAGAGGAAGAATTAAAGGATTGGGCTGAAGGGAAGAGGATGGGGGTTAAGGGATAGATAAAGTGGTGAACTGTAAGAGTTGACTTACAAGGGAAATTCTGTTAGTTTAAGAAATAGGTTTGCGAGAGGTAGTGAGTTGGAGGGATTGTTATGAAAGAGGAAATGACAGGTTTAAGGGAATGAGGTGGGTTTATGGTTTGTGTAAGGCAGGGAAGGAGGGTGGGTGGGAAGGTGGGTTTGGAGAGGTACAAAGGAAGGGTGGGTTGAGGTGGGTCCGGTGAAGGGTTGTGCGGACCCACCGTAACTCCTGCTCATGACGATGGTAGGTATCTACCGTTTCCGGTCACACCAACCATCACTACTTTCACCACCACTACTGCCGCTACTATCACCACCACTGCTTCTGCTACTATCACCACCACTGCTGCCGCTATCACCACCATTACTGCCGGTACTATCACCACCATTACTGCCGGTACTATCACCACCATTACTGCCGCTACTATTACCACCATTACTGCCGCTACTATCACCACCATTACTGCCGCTACTATCACCACCATTACTGTCACCACTCTTGCCACTACTATCACCACCACTATTGCCAATATACTCCGTTTCGGCATCTTTTTCCTTCTTCCTTCTCACTCCTATTTCACTTCTCCCTCACTTTCTTTACTCCTTATCACATACCAAGAGTCTCGCATTATTTTTCCTTTATTTTGATCTTTCTGTCATTCCTCCTCTTCCCATTTTTCGTCCTACTTCCTCTTCTCTTCCTCACCTTCCTCTTTCTTCATTATTTCCCATTCCATTCTTAGTGGGAGAAAGGTCATTTGAGGGTGAAAGGAGATGTTGAGAGAGCAAGGGAAAAGTAAGGGGGAGGGGAGTGAGGGGCGGAGAAAGGGAAGGGAGGAGAGAGAGGAAGTGGAAAGGAGAATGGTGGACGGGAGACGTTGATAGCAACTTTCTCTATCTGCAACCCAGCGCTGCATGATCCTTATTGGTTTAGCGCATAGTTTGATAATAATAATTACAACCACACGTGCACAATTTTTTTTAGCACCTCGGCTGTCTCCCACCGAAATTGGGTGACCCGAAACTAGCACCATTTCTGCATTAAATTCTGTGGTAATCGCCCCTGCGGCCCGGTCCCAGACCGTATCATGGAGTCTGTTGACTATAACCTCTTCCTTCCCTCTCAGCAACTATACACTATAACTAGCTGATGAAGCTTTAATGAAATTCTGGACGATGTCCTCAGCGTCCTACTGAAGTCTCTCGGCTCAGCATGACAGACTTCAGCACTTTATGTACATCATTCTATTGAAATTGAATTAAAAAATAGAGCTTTTGGTCCCACAATGAAAATTTCATATAATAGGGTAGCAGCAAACTGCTGATGTATCCAAATTTGATTAAAAATAAAAAGATAGATAATTGAGTATAAAGTCCCCAATAACTCACTGTAGTCATTCACAATAATCCTTCTGAACCGCACTAGCTACACTAGCCTTCTGAACCGCACTCTTTCTGAACCACACTGGCTACACTAGCCTTCTGAACCACACTAGCTACACTAGCCTTCTGAACCACACTAGCTACACTAGCCTTCTGAACCACATTGGATACACTAGCCTTCTGAACCACACTAGCTACACTAGCCTTCTGAACCACACTGGCTACACTAGCCTTCTGAACCACACTAGCTACACTAGCCTTCTGAACCACACTAGCTACACTAGCCTTCTGAACCACATTGGATACACTAGCCTTCTGAACCACACTAGCTACACTAGCCTTCTAAACCGCACTCTTTCTGAACCACACTAGCTACACTAGCCTTGTGAACCACACTAGCTACACTAGCCTTCTGAACCACACTAGCTACACTAGCCTTCTAAACCGCACTCTTTCTGAACCACACTAGCTACACTAGCCTTGTGAACCACACTAGCCTTGTGAACCACACTGGCTACACTAACCTTCTGAACCGCACTGGGTACACTAGTCTTCTGAACTACACTAGCCTTTGAACTACACTAGCCTTCTGAACCACAATAGCCTTCTGAACTACACTAGCCTTCTGAACCACACTAGCCTTCTGAACCACACTAGCCTTCTGAACCACACTAGCTTTCTGAACCACACTAGCTTTCTGAACCACACTAGCTACACTAGGCTTCTGAACCACACTAGCTTCTGAACCACACTAGCTTTCTGAACCACACTAGCTACACTAGGCTTCTGAACCACACTAGCTTCTGAACCACACTAGCTACACTAGCCTCTAACCAATAGCCACTTCCTTCTGAACCACACTAGCTTCTGAACCACACTAGCTACACTAGCCTTCTCAACCACACTAGCTACACTTGCCTTCTGAACCACACTAGCTACACTAGCCTTCTCAACCACACTAGCCTTCTCAACCACACTAGCCTTCTCAACCACACTAGCTACACTTGCCTTCTGAACCACACTAGCTACACTAGCCTTCTCAACCACACTAGCTACACTAGCCTTCTCAACCACACTAGCTACACTAGCCTTCTCAACCACACTAGCTACACTAGCCTTCTGAACCACACTAGCTACACTAGCCTTCTCAACCACACTAGCTTCTGACCCACATCTCTCTCCCCATATCTGCAAAACATTGACGTCTTTTGTTCCCTCTATGTAACTCTCACAATTAAGCATATAATGTTCACTTATTGATGAATTTAGATAGACAGTACAATAACCTATGTGATATGCCAAGGTATTAATGAAAATAAGTTACCTGATATATTAAGTAAATTTCCTAAATTTGCTTGTAACAGATAAGTGAACTAGAGATATAAATCCAGATGTGCTCCTGTAAACCTTTTTGGGGCCTAGTTCCTAGGCCTTTTGTGTATCCATATGCTCTTGCACTACCATCCACAGGAGGGATATGGGGTGCACAATAAACTAGCTACTTCGATGGCAGAATTAAGAAAAAAATAGCTCACAGAGTAGGGCAGCAGCACACTGCGGATTTTTCAAATTTTGTTTCATAAGACACTTCGGAAAATAGCTTTCCTTAAAACCCGCTAATTGACAATAACAAATAAAATTGCAGGAGCGATGAAGGGCGGGAAGAAGGAACATTTACCAGCGTGCGTGAAGGAACATTTACCAGTGTGCGTGAAGGAACATTTACCAGTGTGTGTGAAGGAACATTTACCAGTGTGCGTGAAGGAACATTTACCAGCGTGCGTGAAGGAACATTTACCAGCGTGCGTGAAGGAACATTTACCAGCGTGCGTGAAGGAACATTTACCAGTGTGCGTGAAGGAACATTTACCAGCGTGCGTGAAGGAACATTTACCAGCGTGCGTGAAGGAACATTTACCAGCGTGCGTGAAGGAACATTTACCAGCGTGCGTGAAGGAACATTTACCAGTGTGCGTGAAGGAACATTTACCAGCGTGCGTGAAGGAACATTTACCAGCGTGCGTGAAGGAACATTTACCAGCGTGCGTGAAGGAACATTTACCAGCGTGCGTGAAGGAACATTTACCAGTGTGCGTGAAGGAACATTTACCAGCGTGCGTGAAGGAACATTTACCAGGTGCGTGAAGGAACATTTACCAGCGTGCGTGAAGGAACATTTACCAGCGTGCGTGAAGGAACATTTACCAGCGTGCGTGAAGGAACATTTACCAGCGTGCGTGAAGGAACATTTACCAGAGTGCGTGAAGGAACATTTACCAGCGTGCGTGAAGGAACATTTACCAGCGTGCGTGAAGGAACATTTACCAGCGTGCGTGAAGGAACATTTACCAGAGTGCGTGAAGGAACATTTACCAGCGTGCGTGAAGGAACAAACAAATGAAGAACGCCAACCAGGCCTGAAGCCTGTAAACACATTGATTAAATGCTCCGCATGCATGTGTAAATACTGCCACGCCATGTTTAGTGTGTGTGTGTGTGTGTGTTTATCGATGTTGGTGAGTGATATTTATGTCCCGGCTGTTGAATGTTTACAGGGCATTTCCCCCCCCCCCCCACCATATCCCTTCATGACCCGTGCTATGATGCTGGTGAATGGCTCTTCATCCACGGGATTGGAATTTTCCTACTCTGATCAGACCTGATTATCTCCCATTCACCAGAGACTTGGAGGTCAGCTCTTCCCTGTGGTAATAATAGAGAGGCTTGTGTTGACTTGCGTCTCTGGAAGGAGTTGAGGTTGGGCTGTCAGCCTCCAGGTTGTACTTTGAGGTCGTACCTCCAGGTTAACCTCCAGGTTATATCTTCAGGTTATACCTCCAGGTTATACCTTCAGGTTATACCTCCAGGTTATATCTTCAGGTTATACCTTCAGGTTATACCTCCAGGTTATACCTTCAGGTTATACCTCCAGGTTATACCCTTCAGGTTATACCTCCAGGTTATACCCTCCAGGTCATGCCCTCCAGTTCACCTTCAGGTCATGCCCTCCAGGTCACCTTCAGGTCATTCTCTCCAGGTCACTTCCAGGTCATACCTCCCGATTATACCTCCAGGTCATACCTCCAGGTTATACCTTCAAGTATATTTCTCCAAGTATATTGACATGCTCAGATGAATGTGCCGTTTATAATTAATGAATTAAGACATGGGAGAGGGAGGGAGGGAAAGGGAATGTTGAAGGGAGAGCTATTGGATATGAAAGTTATATTTATTTAAAATACACATTGACTGTCCTTGAATATTTATTGGCGCGCGCGCGCAATCACACACACACACACACACACACACACACACACACACACACACACACTACACATACTACACATACATTCCCGGGGCTGGTGACAAGTGTAATGACTTCAGCAATCATGAACAAGGCTTTCTGAAAGACCTTACTGTCAACTGCCTTCACGGAGTATAATTGTGCGCAGGTGATGAGATTAATGCGTCTTGCACAGCGGGTGGGGAGAGCCAGCGTGTTCAAAGGGAACAGTATTGAGCAGTGCATTCACGTTCAATAGCGCTAGTAAACTAGCTCTGCATGTTGTTTTGCTTACGTTGTTAGGTTTAAGGCGTATGGTCTGCAGGAGCGTCACGAAGGGCGCGATTCACTTAGTAACTGATGGTAGGGATAAAGGTGCGTTAGCACTGAGAGATGCACCTCTCTGTATAAAAACTCTTCTGTTGTGGATATAACATCTTCTGTTGTGTGTATAACACTGTTCTGTCGTGTGTATAACACTGTTCTGTTTGTATAACACTGCTCTGTCGCATGTATAACACTGTTGTGTTGTGTGTATAACACTGTTCTGCCGTGTGTATAACACTGTTCTGTCGTGTGTATAACACTGTTCTGTCGTGTGTATAACACTGTTCTGTCGTGTGTATAACACTGTTCTGTCGTGTGTATAACACTGTTCTGTCGTGTGTATAACACTGTTCTGTCGTGTGTATAACACTGTTCTGTCGTGTGTATAACACTGTTCTGTCGTGTGTATAACACTGTTCTGTCGTGTGTATAACACTGTTCTGTCGTGTGTATAACACTGTTCTGTCGTGTGTATAACACTGTTCTGTTGTGTGTATAACACTGTTCTGTCGTGTGTATAACACTGTTCTGTCGTGTGTATAACACTGTTCTGTTGTGTGCATAAAACTGTTCTGTTGTGTGTATAACACTGTTCTGTCGTGTGTATAACACTGTTCTGTCGTGTGTATAACACTGTTCTGTTGTGTGCATAAAACTGTTCTGTTGTGTGTATAAACATTGTTCTGTTGTGTGTATAAACACTTCTGTCGTAATAATGTTGGTAGAATTACCGACAATATGTACGTTAAAAGATACAAGTGCAGCTAATGTAATGACTAGACAAAGCTTCTGGAGAGCGAAACGTTGCCACAATAATATGTTACATTAGCTGCACTTGTGTTCTTTTACCTACATACGTTTATGTCGTGTGTATAAACACTTTTCTGACGAACCACGGGATCGAGTCTCGCGATTCCTTTGAAGTGTTCCATTCGCTTATTGCTTATGTTCGTGTCATTGAACGGACGAGAGCCAAATCTACCATAATCTAGTACTTGGATAGGCCTGTGTTTAGAGTCACAGTAACCTCTGTACTGAGATTTCCTAGTTGATGTTCTGCTTATCACTCTCTGTATAGTACAGTGGAAGAGTGCTGGGCCGGAGGTCTGAAGACTGACGGATCACGGGATCCACTGAATTGATAATATGCATTAATAGCCGAGGGCGGTTGGCGTAACCTCGCGGGCTGGTGTCATCTGTTTGCTGTGTCCAGGTTGGGCAGCAGTCGTTTTGCCAAGCCCATGGAAATGCCATAGCTACCATATTTTCGTGGGATGGTGTTGGTGAACGCCATCATGGCAGCCTTTCAAACACTTTCGTGAACGTTGGTCCTTTTCTCGGATTACTAGCTTGGCTTCTCCCTTTTCGTGAGGTTATCTTGTGTGTTCCTGTGTTGGAACAGTTATTCTGGTTATCACGGTTAACCGCGAATTTAAAGAACGCCTTCTGCTTCTCTATCCTTGATTTATACGTCTAGATAATGTACGACACTTCTTAAACTAGGTAGAAATAGACAGTTCTCAGCAGTTAGCTGTACTGCTTAAGCGGCTAGTTTTTCGTGCACCCGCAGCTCATCCTATGAGCGGTAGCGCCAAAAACAGTATTACAGAGGTCAAAATGGGTCTGTCAGACATCGCTCAGCATTGTTACATCACTAGAAAGAAATTTGAGTCATTTCATATTTTACAACTACTTTGTATAGTTAATGTATGCAATACAATATGGAATAAATCTTTAAAAAAATGAATATCTATCTCCATTGGAAAGATTTCTTATAAAAATGGCTAACCTCGTCATCTCTCTCTGTATATTCTCAATGTATTCAAATCCATTCTAGAGTATGGAGATTAGAACTGCACTGTCTAAATGAAGTCATGTTAATGATGTTAACAGCTGACGGTATGAAAAGTATGTGTCGGGGTTCTTGATGTAATCGGTGATTAAGTGAAGAGGGTTTAAGGGCTATGTCAGGTGTTCAGTCTCGAGGCGAAGTGCCGACCGTGCTGGATATGAGGACGCTATGTGGAACAGTGGTTTTATTGAGACAAGGTTTCGCTTAAGAGCTGTAGAGCTCTGCCCTGAGCGAAACGTCATCCCAACAAAACCTTGATTTGCATTTTGTGTGTTGGTACCCAGTGCAGAAGGGGTTGAAATATACCCCGCGTGGAACACCTGTTTAAACAAGTTGAAATATTCACTACTAGCTTTTAAATTCGAGACGAAAGTTGGCAATTTTTCGGTTCTTCCTGTGACATTGTAAGGTGGCGACTTGATAAGGGTCCACGAGGGACCGAAACACCTTTCTCCTTCTATGTATGGAATAATTGTGAGGTGTTGCAGCTACAGTATTGTGATTCACTCACCCAGGTGAAGCACTCAGCATTCTTCTCATTGATAAATCTTCATTTTCTCACCGGAATCGACATTGAGCAAACCGAAGAAGGTGAGGTATTGAATTTGCTTGGGGCTGCTACTGTGAAGGTGTTCCCCTCAACGAAGGAAGGAGAAGGGTTTCTTGATGCTGGTGAAGGGCTCTTGATACAAGGAATTGGAGATATCCTATCCCTTCCTCTGATTAAACTTGATTACTTCCCATACCCGAGAAGCCTTATGACTTTCTGGTTTAGCGCTTCTCTGTCTTTATAATGAGAGATATATGCAAATTTCTTACTAAGTTACATTCATGGGGAAAGGCTAAACCCGTAGGGGTAAAGCACAGCCTGGGGAATGAGAGGTGATCAGTTTTGATTTAGAGAAGAGGATAGCTCATATTACTTGGATCAAGAGCTCAGTAATAGCCATTTCAGGTTTCTTTTTCCCCCTTAAACTTGCTGACACACACACACACACAAGAGCTATGACTCGACCCCTGCAACCACATATACGTGAATAGTATAGGTGAGTGCACTCTCTCTCTCTCTCTCTCTCTCTCTCTCTCTCTCTCTCTCCCTATTCGTCTCTCTCATACAATAAATCTGAAATTCATTCAACTTGTCTGTATTTATCTAATATTTTTTTCGACCAATTTAACCATCAAAAGCAGAGCCTACCTTTAACATCAAAAAAAAGTTATTTTTTTTATTATTCAGAAGTTTGGGTCGGGAAAAAAATGTGTGAATTAAATTTTGATGTTTGAGGCTGTGGAGTTGTGCAGCTTTTGACTGGAATTAAACTTTTTTTTCCGAAAGAGGCGTACCCTAAATTATGGAGCGGTGGGTAACACCATGCGAGGGTGGTTAACACCATGCGAGGGTGGGTAAAACCATGCGAGGGTGGGTAACACTTTGTGAGAGTGGGTAACACTGTTTGATAGGTGGGTAACACTTTGTGAGAGTGGGTAGCACCGTGTGAGAGTGGGTAACACCGTATGAGGGGTGGGTAACACCGTGCGAAGGTGGGTAACACCGTGCGAGGGTGAGTAACACCGTGCGAGGGTGGGTAGCACTGTGTGAGGGGTAGGTAACACCGTGTGAGAGTGGGTAACACCGTGTGAGAGGGGGTAACACCGTGTGAGGTGTGGGTAACACCGTGTGAGGGGTGGGTAACACCGTGCGAGGGTGGGTAACACCGTGCGAGGGTGGGTAACACCGTACGAGGGTAGGTAACACCATGCGAGGGTGGGTAACACCGTGCGAAGGTGGGTAACACCATGCGAAGTTGGGTAACATCGTGTATGAAGGTGGGTAACACCATGTATGAGGACGGGTAACACCATGTGTGAGGGTGGGTAACACCGTGTATGAGGGTGGGTAACACCGTGTATGAGGGTGGGTAACACCGTGTGAGGGGTAGGTAACACCGTGCGAGGGTGGGTAGCACCGTGCGAGGTTGGGCAACACCGTATGTGAGAGTGGGTGAAACCATGAGAGGGTGGGTAACACCGTGCGAGGATGGGTAACACCGTGTGAGAGTGGGTAACACCATGTGAGGATGGGTAACACCGTGTGAGGGGTGGGTAACACCATGCGAGGATGGGTAACACCGTGTGAGGGTGTGTAACACCATGCAAGGATGGGTAACACCATGCGATGGTGGGTAACACCGTGTGAGGATGGGTAACACCGTGTGAGGGTGTGTAACACCATGCGAGGATGGGTAACACCATGCGAGGGTGGGTAACACCATGCGAGGGTGGGTAACACCGAGTGAGGGTGGGTAACACCGTGCGAGGGTGGGCAACACCGTCTGAGGGTGTATACTGCCTCTCTGACTTCTTGTGTTCGCCCTCTGTGTCGAGTAGGGAGAAAGCTGGAAATAGAAGGAAAGATAGAGAAGAAGTTTGGGAGAGGGAGAGAGGAGAAAAATAGTGAAGAGAAAGAGGGAGAAAATAGGAGAAAGACAAAGACAGGAAGAGAGGAGAGAAGGTAAAAGTAGGAGTCCTAGGGGGTAGACAGGGGAGAAAACGGAAGAAAGAGGAGGAAATAGAAAGGAAAAGTAATGGAGAGGGAGGAAGAGTAAAGTCAAAAGAAACGAGAGAGGAGAAAAATGGAGAGAATAAAAGGAATAATTAATAGATAGGAGAAAAGACGACTAAAACTTGAAGAAAGAGGAAAGTGGAGGAAAAAAAATGAAGAGGGAGAAAGGGAGAAGAAACAGAATAAACCAAGGTGGGAGAAATTTGAGAAAGAGAAAGAACTTTAAAATTTAATTTAGTTTTAAGAGGACTAACCTACACAACCTACGTCTTGTTGTCCAGCAGTTATGTTTACCAGTGTGACTGTGTTCTCTAGTTGATGTTTACCAGTGTGACTGTGTTCTCTAGTTGATGTATGCAGTGTGACTGTGTTCTCTAGTTGATGTATGCAGTGTGACTGTGTTCTCTAGTTGATGTATGCAGTGTGACTGTGTTCTCTAGTTGATGTATGCAGTGTGACTGTGTTCTCTAGTTGATGTATGCAGTGTGACTGTGTTCTCTAGTTGATGTATGCAGTGTGTCTGTGTTCTCTAGTTGATGTATGCAGTGTGACTGTGTTCTCTAGTTGATGTATGCAGTGTGACTGTGTTCTCTAGTTGATGTATGCAGTGTGACTGTGTTCTCTAGTTGATGTATGCAGTGTGACTGTGTTCTCTAGTTGATGTATGCAGTGTGACTGTGTTCTCTAGTTGATGTATGCAGTGTGTCTGTGTTCTCTAATTGATGTATGCAGTGTGACTGTGTTCTCTAGTTGATGTATGCAGTGTGACTGTGTTTTCTAGTTGATGTATGCAGTGTGACTGTGTTCTCTAGTTGATGTATGCAGTGTGACTGTGTTCTCTAGTTGATGTATGCAGTGTGACTGTGTTCTCTAGTTGATGTATGCAGTGTGACTGTGTTCTCTAGTTGATGTATGCAGTGTGACTGTGTTCTCTAGTTGATGTATGCAGTGTGACTGTGTTCTCTAGTTGATGTATGCAGTGTGACTGTGTTCTCTAGTTGATGTATGCAGTGTGACTGTGTTCTCTAGTTGATGTATGCAGTGTGACTGTGTTCTCTAGTTGATGTATGCAGTGTGACTGTGTTCTCTAGTTGATGTATGCAGTGTGACTGTGTTCTCTAGTT
Source organism: Cherax destructor (assembly GCA_009830355.1). Classification (NCBI taxonomy): domain Eukaryota; kingdom Metazoa; phylum Arthropoda; class Malacostraca; order Decapoda; family Parastacidae; genus Cherax; species Cherax destructor. The sequence goes on from WNWK01000141.1 coordinate 511,598, forward strand.
GATGTATGCAGTGTGACTGTGTTCTCTAGTTGATGTATGCAGTGTGACTGTGTTCTCTAGTTGATGTATGCAGTGTGACTGTGTTCTCTAGTTGATGTATGCAGTGTGACTGTGTTCTCTAGTTGATGTATGCAGTGTGACTGTGTTCTCTAGTTGATGTATGCAGTGTGACAAGATCTAATTATGCTGTATTGACGATAGTGATGGCTGTCTGTTGGTCTGGCTGGCTGGCTGTCGGTCTCACTGGCTGGTTGGTTGGCTGTTGGTCTGGCTGGCTGGCTGGCTGGTTGTTGGCCTGGCTGGCTTTCTGGCTATCGGTCTGGCTGACTGGCTGGAGTTACAGTAGGAGGGGCTACACTGGATACCCTGGAGTCAGTTATTGATTACAGGTTTGTCTTAACCTGCCGCCCCCACACCCACACCAACCCTACCGCCCACACCCACCTGGCCACCCACACCCACACCAACCCTACCGCCCACACCCACCTGGCCACCCACACCAACCTGGCCACCCACACCCATTAGGCCACCCACCCCCATTAGGCCACCCACACCCATTCAGCTGCCTGGGTGGGTGTGGGTGTGAATGTTAGAGAGTATGTTTTTTTCATACTAATATATTCCCATGAAACTTATTACGCATTCTCTGACTTTTTTCTTCTTTTTACGTCCTGTGTTGTCGTTTATGTTCGCATTTCTCATTGCTTATCTCTCTCGTGTTTCAAACGAATTTATTGTTCAAAAAGTAATTGTAGTTCCTCTTCTTTTTCTACTTCTTTTTGGTTATTTGTAATTTTTTAGCGTATTAGTTATTTCTTGAAATAATTTCTAATATCCCTGCGGTTATCTGTAATTGTTTAACATATTAGTTTGTTGTCATTGGTTATCTTTTCTCTTGCTTCT
>WNWK01000141.1:517500-527500 GCA_009830355.1 Cherax destructor
AATTCGAGGCTTCGTGTGTGTGTGTGTGTGAATCCAGTGTTCCACCCCAGCGCCGTGCTGGTTACAATAGGAAGGACAACTTTCTAATTCAGGTAAAATGTGTCACCATGTGAAACATCAGCTAAAGTATTTTTTCTGTATTACCTTAATTCACCAGCTATACTACGAGTGGACATATAGTGTTTGTCCCTTCAAGGTCAGCGTCGTAAATTCACGTAAAAGTGGACGGGAGTCGAACTCTAGACATCGCGTGAGACTCCTGCACATGGCCCTGTGGTAGTCTAGGATTTACACACATCTCTTCAGGTTCGATTGATGATTGTATTCATATTGAAGCACTACACTTGTATTGCTCAAACCATGCTTGGGGAATGGGAGGTAATCTCGTTTGACCCAAGAAAAGGGAGGACAGCTCTAATTCCCTGGATGAAGAGACCTTGAGCATGAAGGCACCGCCTCCCTTCCCTTGAAGGGCAGTGGAGTTACAACAAGTACGCCGGTATAAATAGATTCTTAGCTCTTGCTTAACAACTCGATTAGAAAAACAAGCGAGTCGTTGCAGACTTTAAATGTGCCCTCACAAGTACCATGCCACCCTAACGAAGCAAGAATTTCTTATTAAACTGTTCTTTTATTGTGTCGTCTTCTCCCTTATCACTGGTCAACTCGTTGCAAAAGAAAGAAAATAATAGAGGCATTCGAAATAAATGCATTCTTACCTGTACCAATCAAATTCGGTTAAAAATAAAAATCTACCCAACATCTCGCGTCAGAGTCAGATTTATATGTTTCGGCACTCAAGAAAATATTGTCCCAGCTTGAAAATATGCTGACTTACCTGAGTCTGAGTGAGGCCAAGTTTAGCGGCCAGCTCAGCGCGCTCCGGCAGGGAAAGGTACTGAGTCCTCTGGAATATCTTGTTGAGTTGTTGCAGCTGCAGCGACGAGTAGATGGTCCTGGGCTTTCTCATCTTCTTGCCTTTCCCGCCTACTCTCACGGAACCCTCGTCTTCAGGCTTTTCTGTAAGGAAATGAAATCTATATTAGCCTTGACAAATGACAATGGAAAGAGGAAATAAAGAAGCAGTCATTGTGAGGAAAATGAACCTATAACAAACTGCACGTATCATTAAGAAGAAAAACGAACACTTAGTAGTACGTACTAGTAGTAGTAGTAAAAAATATTTTAATTTAGTAATTTCGTTAATTATGCTGTTTAAAAACCACTTAGAAAGCTAGCAATTATCAAGGGAAATATTTATATTGTAAGAAACTGAGATAGTGGGAAGAACTATTCACGAAGATAATAGCGGGGGGAAACCATTTTGGACATTACACAACACTTTGAGTCATAACAATACCGGTTGGCCAAATATAACTTTCCATTTTTGGCCGAGTGATATATAAATTCACTAATTCCTTTCCACAGTAAAATAAAACAAAAGCCAGTAAGACAGTCGAAAGATACGAACTTCAGATGGTTTGACAATTGTTAGGAAACTTCAAAACGAGTTAAATGGAGGACATTCACAAACATATATATATATATATATATATATATATATATATATATATATATATATATATATATATATATATATATATATATATATATATATATACTGAGCGGTGTATATCTCTGTATATACGCGGAGAGTTTACTTTAATCCCTATATTAATGGTTTATTGACTGGTGAAAAGGTTTCATGCAGCCTTAATGACCCTCGTGTAGTCGATAGACTTGAAACTCGATTAACCAACCTAACCAAGAATAAAGGAACATTTTTAGAGTCGTTTACATTTCAACACAGAAATCATATGAATATAAAAATCTGGCGAAGACGAAAACATTCGAACACGTAGAGTTCAAAAACACAAAAAGGGGCTCATACGAGGACATTCGGACACGGGGGACGGGGTAAACTAAGAACACGAAAAGAGGAAATTCGGACAAGGAAAGCGAACACGAGTAAAGGGGATCGGAATAGGGCATTGGGATACGAGGATTCTAACATTAAAAAAGGCTGATAAGAGGACATTCGGACACGGGGAGGCTAAGGCAGTAGGGGGTATATAAGAGGTTTGTGTATCCGGTCCAGAGGGGCTAGTTTGAGGACGACAGATATGATCCATTACTCCAGTACCCATTCCTTACCTCTACCCGCCTCCATGATGCTGCTACCACCACCACCTGCCTACGCAACTACCACCACCTGCCTGCACTACCACCACCTGCCTGCACTACCACCACCTGCCTGCAATACCACCGCCTGTCTGCACTACCACCACCTGCCTACGCAACTACCACCTGCCTGCACTACCACCATCTGCCTACGCAACTACCACCTGCCTGCACTACCACCATCTGCCTGCGCGACTACCACCTGCATACGCAACTGCCACCACCTGCCTACCCAACTACCACCACCTGTCTGCACTACCAGCACCTACCTGCGAGACTACCACCTGCCTATGCTACTACCACCACCTGCCTGCGCAACCACCGTCATCTACCTTCAATGCATACATCTCGCCCTCACTGCCACTACCCCCTCCCCCTCTCTGCCACTACCCCTTCCCCCTCCCCCACACAAACGTAATCAACAGATTTACGAGGCTAGAAAACGGAGACGCGGTCTCAGGAGCACTAGAAAACACAGTTGGGTGTCAACAATGAGCCCACATCAGATTTTTTTAGGGAAAACCTGTGCAAAACGCAATTAGAAATCGGTGTAGAGAAGGCTGGTGATTGTTTGAAAATACACAATGGCCTTCATTTGATTGTAAATATACAATCATTTGATTATGTAAATATACAATCATTTAATTGTGTAAATACACAATCATTTGGTTATGTAAATACACAGTCAATGGCTTTCATTTGTACCGCCCTGGTGATAGGCTCTTGATCCAAGGAGTTGGACTTATCTTCCATAGGCTCTCTATGACCCGTATGGGCTTAGAACTCTCCTAAAAATATATGACTGCGTGCATTGCAGATATAATGAAGAGAGAACGGGATGAGCATTAAAAACCTATTGACGTCGCTTTTAAAAAACGGGATGAGCATTAAAAGTATATTGACGTCACTGTTAGAAAATGGGACAAGCATTAAAAATCCAACGACGTTTCAGAAAACTAGATACACATTTAATAACGGTAAAAATATATGAACCAATGACTTCACTGTTAGAAAACGGGATGAGCACTGAAAAAAAAACTTTGACGTCAATGTTAAAAAACGGGATATCAGAAACCAATGACGTCACTATTACAAAACGGTATGTCTATTGTAAAAACACTTACGTCACTATTAGAAAACGGGATGTGTATTGATAAACTGACGTCACTATTAAAAAATAAGGTGACTATTGAAAAACACTGACGTCACTATTAGAATACGGAATTTGTATTGAAAAACACTGACGTCAATATTAGAAAACAGGATGTGTATTGAAAAACACTGACGTCAATATTAGAAAATGGGATGCGTATTGAAAAACACTGACGTCAATATTAGAAAATGGGATGTGTATTGAAAAACACTGACGTCAATATTAGAAAACGAGATGCGTATTGAAAAACACTGACGTCCATATTAAAAAACGGGATGGATATTAAAAACATTTGAGTTCACTATTAGAAAACGGGATGCGTATTGAAAAAAGGTTAATTTATTCGACTGAGAAAATCACTCGACTTAAAAAGTTTTAATAATGTGATTAACCGCTCAGCGGCTCGTTAAAAACGTCTTGAAAATTTGTATCATTGATTACAATGTGTCCTTGATTCAAGGTTACAGATTGTGTCCTTGATTCAAGGTCGCTGATTGTGTCCCCTTGACTCAAGGACACAGATTGTGTTCTTGACTGAAAGTCACAGACTGCGTCCTTTACTGTTGGTCAAAGACTGCGTCCTTGAATGAAGGGCGCTCATTGTGTCCTTGATTCAAGGTCACAGACTGCATCCTTGAATGAAGATCACAGACTGCGTCCTTGACTGAAAGTCACAGACTGCGTCCTTGAATGAAGGTCACAGACTGCGTCTTTGAATGAAGGTCACAGACTGCGTCCTTGACTGAAGGTCACAGATTGCGTCCTTGACTGAAGGTCACAGGCTCCGTCCTTGACTCAGGGTCATAGATTACGTCTATGGTAGAGCACTGGGTGTTCTGCAACGCTAGCACTGGGTGCTCTGCAACGCTAGCACTGGCTACTCTGCAACGCTAGCACTGGATACTCTGCATCGCTAGCACTGGGTGTTCTGCAACGCTAGCACTGGGTGCTCTGCAACGCTAGCACTGGGTACTCTGCATCGCTAGCATTGGGTGCTCTGCAACGCTAGCACTGGGTACTCTGCATCGCTAGCACTGGGTGCTCTGCATCGCTAGCACTGGGTACTCTGCATCGCTAGCACTGGGTATTCTGCATCGCTAGCACTGGGTGCTCTGCAACGCTAGCACTGGGTACTCTGCATCGCTAGCACTGGGTACTCTGCATCGCTAGCACTGGGTGCTCTGCATCGCTAGCACTGGGTACTCTGCATCGCTAGCACTGGGTACTCTGCATCGCTAGCACTGGGTACTCTGCATCGCTAGCACTTGGTACTCTGCATCGCTAGCACTGGGTACTCTGCATCGCTAGCACTGGGTACTCTGCATCGCTAGCATTGGGTACTCTGCATCGCTAGCACTGGGTACTCTGCATCGCTAGCACTGGGTACTCTGCATCGCTAGCACTGGGTACTCTGCATCGCTAGCACTGGGTACTCTGCATCACTAGCACTGGGTACTCTGCATCGCTAGCATTGGGTACTCTGCATCGCTAGCACTGGGTACTCTGCATCGCTAGCACTTGGTACTCTGCATCGCTAGCATTGGGTGCTCTGCATCGCTAGCATTGGGTGCTCTGCATCGCTAGCATTGGGTGCTCTGCATCGCTAGCACTGGGTACTCTGCATCGCTAGCACTGGGTACTCTGCATCGCTAGCACTGGGTACTCTGCATCGCTAGCACTGGGTACCCAGTACTCTGCATCGCTAGCACTGGGTACCCAGTACTCTGCATCGCTAGCACTGGGTACCCAGTACTCTGCATCGCTAGCACTGGGTGCTCTGCAACGCTAGCACTTGGTGCTCTGCATCGCTAGCACTGGGTACTCTGCATCGCTAGCACTGGGTGCTCTGCAACGCTAGCACTGGGTGCTCTGCAACGCTAGCACTGGGTACTCTGCATCGCTAGCACTGGGTACTCTGCATTGCTAGCATTGGGTACTCTGCATCGCTAGCACTGGGTGCTCTGCATCGCTAGCACTGGATACTCTGCATCGCTAGCACTGGGTACTCTGCATCGCTAGCCTTGGGTACTCTGCATCGCTAGCATTGGGTACTCTGCATCGCTAGCACTGGGTACTTTGCATTGCTAGCACTGGGTACTCTGCATCGCTAACATTGGGTACTCTGCATCGCTAGCACTGGGTGCTCTGCATCGCTAGCACTGGGTACTCTGCATCGCTAGCACTGGGTACTCTGCATCGCTAGCACTGGGTACTCTGCATCGCTAGCACTGGGTACTCTGCATCGCTAGCACTGGGTACTCTGCATCGCTAGCACTGGGTACTCTGCATCGCTAGCACTGGGTACTCTGCATCGCTAGCACTGGGTACTCTGCATCGCTAGCACTGGGTACTCTGCATCGCTAGCACTGGGTACTCTGCATCGCTAGCACTGGGTACTCTGCATCGCTAGCACTGGATACTCAGCATCGCTAGCACTGGGTACTCTGCATCGCTAGCACTGGGTACTCTGCTAGCATGGGAGCTGCTGAGATGTCTATGTATCTGTGCACAGCTTCACTATTAATTTTTTTCTACGTATATGGGGAGATTATCGTAGTAGGGGTGGATATACAGATAGAATAGGCATCAATATTCTTTGATTACTCTTAGGAATTCAAGAAAAGCAGCAATTTTTTGTTTTACAGACTCCTGGTTCAGTGTCTAGTGGGAATCAAGCAACCTCGCAGTGGTAGCGTCACCTAGTAGTCTAGAACGCATATTAATGTCTGTGTAGTAGTGTGGTGGCAATAATGATGTTCTTCTGCAGCTTTCTTAATTATTTTCTCTTTTGGTAGGGAAGCCATGGAGTAGGCGATGAATAGCAGTGTTCCGATGTCTGGTTGGATCTCTGTTGACAGGTGGTGGTTGTGGGTGTGAAGAGTTTCATACCACAGCTCTGATGGTAATGTGTGTGGCTGAGGATATTTCGTGTTTCTCTTGCAGTGTCTTGGGTCATTTGTTTTGTCTGTCGTAGGCTGATGGGTATGATAACAAGTACGTGTTCATCGCTGGTGGTAAATTTGGCAGCTTCATCTGCAGCCTCTTGCTCTTGGATACCAACATGGCTTGGTGTCCAGCGGAGTGTGATTTTATTTTCGTGTGCATCTAGGATGTGTAAGATGCTCAAGGTGGAGATGATAAGTCTTACGCCGTCCTGTGGTTGAGTTGGAGTGACTGGAGAGCAGCTATGAAATCCGTGTGAAGAACGTGTTGCCTATACTTTTGTAAACCTTGCTGAATTGCAATGAGCAGTGGTAAGGATGTCCTCCTCCTTCCTGCATTGTCCATAATAATGGGCTCCAAGCTAGTGCACGCTTGTTATCTAGATCCACTGAGCCATTAGTAAAATATACAATGTTGGATTCTCGGCTCAGGCCATGCATGATTCCGCGTGGTGTAGTAGTGTGTGAGGCGTAAATATTTGCTCGCTTTGGGAAGCAGTATAACAATTTCTGCGTGTTCCGGTTGTCATGGTAGTGCAGGAGTGCACTCTTCTGACAGGACCAGTCCTTATTTTTCCAGCAGTTGTCGCGTAAATAGTAATTTTTTGCTGCATTGGTCATTTTTCTCAGCCAGGTGTGTCAGTGGAGAGAAGACATCTCAGAGGACAGAGGAGATTCTTTTCTTTGTCAAAAAGTTTCTTCTTCAGTATTTTGGCCACTGAACTTCTAGCCTGAGACAAATTGGTTTAGTTCACTAAGGATGCTATGGGCATAGTTCGTATTGTCTGATTCTGTATTACTTCGCTCCTTGTTGTGAGGGATGTATGAATCAGTGGTGGCGCACCGTAGTCAATGAAGGAGCATACTGAGCACAGGTGATGCAATCCTTCCGAAGATACGTTTTGATCCAGGCCTGAAGGAGGCCGTGATCTAGATCTAGACCTCTATGCTGGAGAATTTCTTGTATATTGAGACCTAATAGTGGTGCAGTATTCTCAGCTGAACCTGTCTCGTGTGAAGCGCAAGGCAGGTTCGTGAGGGACCCCAAGTTTCTACTGCAGTCAGTTTAGTATTATTATTTCTGCAATTTTGAATATGAAGTTAGTTAGAGAAATTGGTTTTTGTTTGCTAAGCTCTTTGGGTATTAAATCTGTGTGATATTGGCCATCTTCCAGGTTCGGTTATTGTGAGGGACGATGTCTTTTATCGATTTCATGGCTTTACTTGGTTCTTGTTAGGTGAGTGTCTTGTTCGGGGTGTCTATCAGGTCAGTTTTCTCGCATGCAGTTCTGATTTCTTCGTGTCGTTGTGGCAGGCGTTCTGGATGTCCTGTGCAAGATATTTGAAGTGTCCACATAGCTTCGAAACTCAGGTGCTGAATACACACCAAAGCTTGGAAGACTAAGCGTCTTGTCAGTAAAGATATCAGTGTGTTGCTTACGCCTCTTGCTCTTCTACTTGACGGTACTGTGTACCATTAATATCATGATACAAAAAAAATGAACTGTATTTATCCTTGGGAAGTTGAGATTGAAAATGCCTACCAAACCTTGTGAACATTTGTATGATCTCACCTCCAGTGTGCTGGGAGAAAGGCATAATCTGTAGGAGGCAGTGATCTCCCAGCAGTCTCCTGGGCACAGTCCGTGGGAGACGGTATTCTCATAGGCATAGTAATCTCCCAGGTAATGCCCAGCATTTTCTCTGGTTTAAAAGGCCATGACATGTTACCGTATTCGCCAAACCTTCAACGTTGCCAGAGTAGTAAAGTGAGGGGTCCAGCTTCACCACACTCGTGTGTGTGTTAGTTACTAGTTGTCAAAGGCACTTGTCGAATGTATGTGTGTGTGTGTGTGTGTGTGTGTGTGTGTGTGTGCATCCGTGCGTTTTTTGCGCGCAAGCGAGTGTAAAATAAAAAATTGTCATTTAAAGCAGCCTGGGAAGCGAGTGAAGACATTTAAATGATAGGATGTAGAATGATCATCAGTGACTCCAAAGTGCTGAGAGAACATTTTAAGAATGGGACTGCGTGTGTTGGGTCTTCCTGTTGGCTTCACCAGACTTATGTTTAATGTAGCAGCAGGAGGCAGGTCGCCCGGGCCATGTCCGGTTCGTGTGAACTGGTGGCTCCTGCTGCGGAAAACTTTGACACGAGATGGTGATTGTCGCTCACTGTGGGAATTGTGGTTGTGGTGGGGATGTTGGTGGCGGTGGGGGTCTTGAAGGCGATGGGGGAGGTGGTGGTTGATGCAGTGGTGTAGGTGATGACAACGGTGATTGTGGTTGCGGTGGGGGTCTTGAAGGCGACGGGGGAGGTGGTCTACCTACCTACTTGGAGTCTACCTAGAGGGTATTCCGGGGATCAACGCCCCCGCGGCCCTGTCCATGACCAGGTCTCCCGGTGGGTCAGGGCCTGATCAACTAGGCTGTTACTGCTGGCCGCAAGTACTCCAAAATACACTGGCTGATCCAGCACTGACTTTATGTATCTGTCCAGCTCCCTCTTGAAGACAACCAGGGGTCTATTGGTAATTCCCCTTATGGCTGGTGGGAGGCTGTTGAACAGTCTTGGGCCCCGGACACTTATTGTGTTTTCTCTTAGTGTACTAATGGCGCCCTTACTTTTCATTGGGGTATGTTGCATCGCCTGCAAAGTCTTTTGCTTTCGTAGGGAGTGAATTCTGTGTGCAGATAGGGACCAGTCCCTCTAGGATTTTCCAGGTGTAGATTATGATGTATCTCGCCTGCTCTCCAGTGAGTACAAGTCAAGCGCTTCCAAGCGTTCTCAGTATTAAGGTGTTTGATGGAACTTATATGTGCAGTAAAGGTTCTCAGTACATTCTCTAGATCTGCAATTTCACCTGCCTTGAATGGAGATGTCAGTGTACAGCAGTATTCCAGTCTAGAGAGAACAAGTGATTTAAAAAGGGTCATCACTGGCTTGGCATCTCTTGTCTTGAATGTTCTCATTATCCATCCTCGCAGTTATGATAGTGGCACTATTGTGATCCTTGAAGGTGAAATCCTCAGACATTATCACTCCCAAGTCCTTCACATTATTTTTCTGCTCTATTGTGTGATTAGAGTTTGTAGTATACTGTCCTAGCTATTTTTTCCTCCAGTTTCCCATAACAGAGTAGTTGGAATTTGTCTTCATTGAACATCATATTGTTCTCCGTTGCCCATTGGAAAACTTGGTTTATATCTTCTTGAAGATTTGCCTTGTTTTCAGTGGATGACACTCTCATGCAGATCCTAGTATCGTCTCCAAAGGATGATACGATGCTATGGTTTACATCTCTGTCTGTGTCTGATATAGGGATGAGGAACAGGATAGGGGCGAGTAATGTGCCTTGTGGAACAGCTCCTCACTATGGCAGCTTCCGATTTAATTCTGTGTATCACTACTCTTTGTGTTCGATTGGTTAGAAAGTTTGAAAATCCATCTGCCCACTTTGCCAATTATCCCTTTAGCACGCATTTTGTGTGGTGGTTGGTGCGATGATATAGGTGATGACATTGGTCATTGTGGGGGTGGTGGTGGTGATGGTGACGACATCGGTGGGGAGGTGGTGGCGGCAGTAGACATGATAGTAGTGGCAGTTGTAGGGAGGTGGTGGTATTAGATGTTGGGTGACCATCCCAGACTAACGGACTAAGACTGAAGTGCGTGAAGTGAGTGGGATTTCAGGTGATATTTTTTTTTGTCCTAGTAAACGAACTG
>WNWK01000141.1:532500-560000 GCA_009830355.1 Cherax destructor
TGGAGTAAGAGGTTCAACATCACCTGTAAACAATCTCTCCTGAAGCAAAAACAAAAGGCTTCCATTTGTTGTTATAAAAATGTCACAAGTGACTAAGATAGTTTGGAATGATAGTTCGTAGTTGCTGTCACTACTCAGCTCTTAATGTCATAAGTTGAAAATATATTCATTTTTTTCTCAGGGAGATATTTACTCTGAAAATAGAATCTCGTCATGTCGTAGATGGTAAGAAATTGTATAGGGAGTACTGGGACCATGAGAGGCAGTGCCGGGTGAGACAGTTTATTGTCAGGCAGTGCCAGATGAGACAAGTTAACGCCAGACAGTGCCGGTGAGTCAGGTTAATGATAAGCAGTGCCAAGTGAGACAGGTTAATACCAGGCAGCGCCCGGTGGGCAGCATACCCAGGTAAGTATCATTGCCATCCCTCTCTTCCTCTCCTCCTCTTCCTCTGTCTCACTTCCCCTCACTATTACTTACTCGCTGCACCAATAAGTAACGTTTCAATTAGAGATTGGTATGTACCTGTAACAAATGCTGTGTTCTCAGTTGAAGTTTATGTAGTCTTAGATTACTCTAGGGCCCCCTCGAGTAAGGAGAGCCATTGATATGCAAAGTAGAGGTCCACGTGTGAGGTTATGATGAATAATGATGGCCAGAGAGAGAGAGAGAGAGAGAGAGAGAGAGAGAGAGAGAGAGAGAGAGAGAGAGAACCCTGACAGACAATCAGACATAAACAAAAATCCAGCTTTATTGAGCAAAGATGAAGGTCGGCGCTAACCACAAGCAAGAAATACAGGAAATGCTTAGCGACAATAACACGAACGATAACAGGACGCGACACCACGAGCTAGTGTACTAACAGTTAAAACTGAAAGTGAACAGACGAGACGTAAACAGTAATCACGGTGCGTGTACATACACACGCACACACACACACACACACACACACACACACACATACACACACACGCCCCGATGGCATGGTGGCTAGCGCTCTTGCTTCACGCACGGAGGGCCCGGGTTCAATTCCCGGCGGGGCCGAAACATTTCGAAGTGTTTCGTTACACACACACACACATACATACAACAGGGCTAGTGTCTAATCGACATGTGCCTAGGACAAAATAGTAACTAACACACACCTTAACACCATAACAACAATCTTCAACACATCTATCGAAACAGGGCAACTACCTGAGGTATAGAAGACAGCAAATGTAGTTCCAGTTTTTAAAAAAGGAGACAGGAACGTAGCACTAAACTACAGACCAGTGTCACTGACGTGTATAGTATGCAAGGTCATGGAGAAGATAGTCAGGAGAAGAGTGGTGGAGCACCTAGAAAGGAATGAGCTTATCAACGACGGCCAACACGGTTTCAGGGACGGGAAATCCTGTGTCACAAACCTACTGGAGTTCTACGACAGGGTGACAGCAGTAAGACAAGAGAGAGAGGGGTTGGTAGATTGCATATTCTTGGATTGTAAGAAGGCGTTTGACACAGTTCCACACAAGAGATTAGTGCAGAAGCTGGAGGACCAGGCAGGGGTAACAGGGATGGCACTACAATAGATCAGGGAATACCTCTCAGGAAGACAGCAGCGAGTCATGGTACGTGGCGAGGTATCAGAGTGGGCGCCGGTGACGAGTGGAGTTCCACAGGGGTCAGTCCTAGGACCGGTGCTGTTTCTGGTATTTGTGAACGACGTGACGGAAGGAATAGACTCCGAAGTGTCCCTGTTTGCAGATGATGTGAAGTTGATGAGAAGAATTCAATCGGACGAGGACCAGGCAGAACTACAAAGGGATCTGGACAGGCAGCAGGCCTGGTCCAGCAATTGGCTCCTGGAGTTCAACCCCACCAAATACAAAGTCATGAAGATTGGGGAAGGGCAAAGAAGACCGCAGACGGAGTACAGTCTAGGGGGCCAGAGACTACAAACCTCAATCAAGGAAAAAGATCTTGGGGTGAGTATAACACCAGGCACATCTCCTGAGGCGCACATCAACCAAATAACTGCTGCAGCATATGGGCGCCTAGCAAACCTAAGAACAACATTCCGACATCTTAATAAAGAATCGTTCAGGACCCTGTACACTGTGTACGTTAGGCCCATACTGGAGTATGCAGCATCAGTTTGGAACCCACACCTAGCCAAGCACCTAAAGAAGCTAGAGAAAGTGCAAAGGTTTGTAACAAGACTAGTCCCGGAGCTAAGGGGTATGTCCTACGAGGAGAGGTTAAGGGAAATCGACCTGACGACACTGGAGGACAGGAGAGATAGGAGGGACATAACAACATATAAGATACTGAGAGGAATTGACAAGGTGGACAAAGGCAGAATGTTCCAGAGATGGGACACAGGAACAAGGGGACACAGTTGGAAGTTGAAGACTCAGATGAATCACAGAGATGTTAGGAAGTATTTCTTCAGTCACAGAGTGGTCGGGAAGTGGAATAGTTTGGGAAGTGATGTAGTGGAGGCAGGATCCATACATAGCTTTAAGAAGAGGTATGATAAAGTTCTTGGCGCAGGGAGAGTGACCCAGTAGCGGCCAGTGAAGAGGCGGGGCCAGGAGCTATGACTCGACCCCTGCAACCACAACTAGGTGAGTACATACACAGCTCGCTGAGTACTAACACATTAAGCACACCTAAAGAGAGAGAAAAAATCTACGCTCAAGTACTAATTTAGACCCTCAACTTCCCCTCGCACTTGAGCTCGCACTCCCCCTCCCCTCGTTTCGATCCCTATGCAAACCCTCACACTAGTTAGAGCACTCACCGTAATTAGTGGAGACTGGGTAGTTTTGAAGAGTGCCAGTTACGCATGCTTGTTTCACAACCACCAGTCTGACTCCAGGTAATTAAATACTAGACATTGATTTTGCTCCCCACTGATTACTCGGTTAGTGGACGTTGGTTTGCCTAGTAACGATTTATACCTGTGTGAATGACATACAAGCGGGTAGGTGGTTCTGATTGGGTGGTTCGATCGTTAGCCGTGCATGTGGTGATTAGGCGTGTAAAAGACAGATAATGATATTGGGTAATTAAGGAGGGTAGTTTGACAGATATATAATTGTTGGCTGAATCTGAGTAATGGCATAACTCCTTCAGACAATATTATGTAAGTTGCTAACATGGTTTGTGACGGCTGGATATATATATATATATATATATATATATATATATATATATATATATATATATATATATATATGATCACAGTAAACAGGTGATATCACAATATGCAGAATAACCACTGTGAAAAAACAGCGAAATTCCGAGCGCTTTCGTGACTTCTCACATTATCATATATAGTTCCTTGATAATGTGAGAAGTCACGAAAGCGCTCGGAATTTCGCTATTTTTTCACAGTGGTTGTTCTGCATGACATAATAAATATATATACATTCCACCATTGCATAGCTTTTGACGAGGCACTAACGATAGTGTGAATGCCTGGAGCTAATTGTTTCCATTCAATAATGGCTTGTTTTGTATTGGTTTGATCAAGTGTGATGTATTAAATATCTCACTCTCTCGTTTGTGGTATATGTATACATGTATTGAGTAGGTGTGTTCCGTTGGGAGCCTGTGAGCTCCCATTGTTACTGTATTTGATAAAGGTTTCTGAAAAGAGAGAACGAAAAGGTGACCACGAGGCCAGAGTGCAGAAGAGATGACCACGGGGATGTGAGGTGATACCTATCGCCTCTATATTGCAACAGTATGCTAGCTGGATTGATCCTACAAGTTATGGTGGTTTAAATCACTGAGCAGTGTGAGGAAGCAAGCCAGATATTTATCTCTGCCAGCAAAGATAGAAGCAAGAAATTCAGTAAAGCCCGTGGTTCAAAAAGAGAAGGAAGTCAGCCTAGCCATTGCACAAGAGTGCATAATAAACATATAGGGCGAATTCATGAACAGAAACAAGGAGTAAGTTATCAGACTCATGAAGAGTAATTAGGAGAGGGGTAGAGAAGCATTTCAAAGACATGGCAAAACCTGAGTCCAAATTTCCCCGGCCACATAAGAATGAATTAAGACAAAATCAGATAGTCAGGTTTAAGAGCGAGCGAGGCCATATTTACAGAAAACAAAATCTGCGAACTCAACATGAAATTGGAGGAGGCTTTCACAAGGCTGAATGGAAAGTGGCTAGAAGGTAACTGCCAGATCAAACAGAACTGGGAGCTTTGCAGTAACAAGGAAAGAAGTTGCAAGACATGTAAGAGCACTTCGCACGTCAGGATATCATCAGGGATGCAGAAAGACCTTGTGGAAAACATTTTATGTTTAACCAAGCCTCGTTAGACTAGGAAACTTCTGGGGTGTCTGAAAACAGCCAACTTGGTATCAGTTTTCAGACACAACGACAGACAGGAAGTTGTAAATTATAGGCATGTATCCTTGACATGTATATTTTGCAAGGTGATGAAAACATAATTATGTTGAACACCTGGAGAGAAGACGCTTCGTCATGGAGAGTCATCATGCATCCAGCGATGGCAAATATTGGCTTACAAACCTCGTGGATAGAGGACAAGAAAAGAGAGCTACAAGATGTTTGTTACTTTCGAAGGATAATCGATAATGTTCCATATGTGAAATGATCTAGCTGGAGGCACAATACAAGGAAGGTGCTTCAGTGGCTCAAGGAGTGTATGACAAGTCATACGACAGATTCATGGTAGAAGTGCAAAAGTAACAAGCAGGGTTCTTCTCAAGGATCAGTCCAAGGACTCGCATGTAAAATTTGCAGACGTCGCTGACGATGCAAAACTGACAAGAAGAATAAGAACGAAGAACAATGACAAGAAACGGCAAGACGAAGAGAAATTGCACTGCTGCATTTCCAATCTTAGTAAGTACACATATCAGTATGGGAGCTAGGACAAGGCGACTACCAGCAGAGTATCACTTTGGAAGGAAGAAACTCTAGGCCTCAGAGCAAATGACTTTGGTATAAGTATATATTACCCGTATCACAAAATTCACCACTCCCAAATGTGAGAATTTTCTTCGAGAACTTAAAATAATCATTCAGGACGCTGTACACAACGTATTTAAGGAATATCCTTGAATATGAAGCACCAGTGTGGATCTGACATCTAAAAAAGTACTTGTCTTAGAGCTGATGGATAATACACTAGAACAGTCTCGTATCAAAAAAAAAAAAAAACGGAATTATATTAGGTGCAATAACCGGCATGAACGGAGTTATAAAAACAACAACAGGAACTCTCCGCTTGCGTTGCTTCAAGTATCACCCGATAAACTTGTCACCAGTGATCCCTTGTGTACAACAACTGCCCAAGAAGAAATCTCTCTCCTGTCAGTCAGCAAATATTGCAAATTACATGATGCCTGTAAACACTAGCCCTCTGGCAGGGCATCTGCTCTTGTTGCTATTTCCTCAGATAAGAACTGTAACACCCATGTTGAGTTACCATAATAATTAACACAATTTGCTTTTATATTACAAACTGAACAGAGGTGGGAGACGTCAGTAGAGCGATGAGGATTCTGTCAAACATTTCAAAATTGGTTCAGCAACCATGGTTTCCTCTGGTTTGAATGGAAGGCTGGTGGTGGTGGGGGTGAGTGTAAAAATAATTGTGGTGACTATAATGTAGTTCTCATGACTGTAGTAGTTCTGATGACTGTAGTGGTTCTGATGGTTGTAGTGTTTCTCATGGCAGCAGTGGTTCTGATAGTGTTAGTCCTTGTAGCATATAATGCTCTCACTATTGAATGTTGTGTTGGTTGTGGTAATTGCACAGACTGTGGTGACTGTAGTATCGTAGTGGCTCTAACTACCTCTACCTTGGTGCTGCCTAGGAAGGGCAGTTGCGAGCCTTCCACTCTGCCTCTTCTTAATGTTTATTAGTATTTAGTTCTCTTAGGCTGAAAGCCTGTCCATTACCCGAGCGTTATTAACTCTAAAAGCTACTCAGACCTTTACATTGAGGATACTGTTCTTGACTTTCTAAGGAAAATATTAGAGTACACTCTGTATTCTCTCGCGCACACACACACACACACACTACCTACCTCGGTCTATACAGTGAGTTACCTCCAGGTTGATATACACAGAGACGTACCTCTCAAGACATATACCCTCTGAAAATCTGAATTTGCCCATCTGTGTAAAAGCTTAAAGGCATTGAGTTGCTTGAAAAGACACACTTTCAGCAATAGTATCTGTAACGCTGCTGAAATTACACTTGCTCTGAAATTTGCTTTCTTTCGTTATTTTTTATTATTTTTTTTTTTTTTTTTTAAATTATTTTTATTTTTGTTATTTTAATAAGTAAGTGCTAAATCCGTAAGGGTGGCACAGTTCCTGGGTAATGGAAGGTAATCAGATGTGATTGAAGGAAGGGACAGGTTGCTTCAGTTCCTTCAAGAAAGAACCTTTCACTAGCATCAAAATACTCTTCTTGAAGAATGTTTCAGGTTATAAGTTGAAATGTGTGTTGAACGATTTATTTGTTGTTGTTGTTGATGGTGGAGTCCCTCGAGCAAGGACAGAGTTGGCCACACAAATTGCAGGCTTGGCAATATTTACGAGTTACTTTGTTAAAAACCAAGAAAATAGGATAAACATGATAATGGTATACAATACTGACAAGTTGGTATGTAAGACACATGTTAGGTATCTTTATTCAGAAACATTTCGCCTATACAGTAGGCTTCTTCAGTCGAGTACAGAGGAGTACAGATCTGTTTGTGACTC
The DNA here is from genome assembly GCA_009830355.1 of Cherax destructor. Classification (NCBI taxonomy): domain Eukaryota; kingdom Metazoa; phylum Arthropoda; class Malacostraca; order Decapoda; family Parastacidae; genus Cherax; species Cherax destructor. The sequence continues at coordinate 539,249 of WNWK01000141.1, forward strand.
GATAAAGCCCACTGCGTGGGCGAAACGTTGTCAATAAAGGATCACATTATACTGCTTATGTGTTTATTTTTCCACAGAGGAGGCAGCAGAAGCAGACGATGTAATAAGTCCATCACCCTTGATGACATAGTTTTGAGGTGGTCAGTCCCTCATCATGAAAATAGAATGATGTTAATAATAACATCAAATAAGTGTGTTTAATCTAACACTCTATTTAGTCAGACTTAATTTTGTTAAGACTTCTTGTTTTTTGCTTCAAGTTTAAAAAAAACAACAATTAAATTTGAATAGTATTCATTAAAAATGTAACTCGTTTAGGTTATAATGTTTGAGTGCTCGCCGAGTTGTGCTTGTTAAGGTTGAGCCTTAGCTCCTGGCACCGGCTCTTGACCACATTTACTATTATTATTGTGAGGAATACCTTGCTTGCTATCTGATGTCATGAACACGTTTTATGAAGGAATCCTCTGATTCAACAGTTAGGTTATATAATATTTGAAGTTAGAGACACCAATGTAGGAGAGAGAGATATATAGGTAGAGAGGAGGAGGGTAGATCATAGAGAGGGTTGAGAGTGGAACTTCCTGGTTGTTAAGGACCAGGTGTATGCTGGGGTGTCAGAGTATTAGAGGCACTTCTAGAAATGTTGGTTTGGGAGCTTAGAGTGGCATACATAGAAGATTGTCTGTTTTAAGTGATGACCCTGGTGGTCGTGGTAGTGACGGTGGTGGTGGTGATGACGGTGGTTGTGGTGGTGGTGATGACGGTGGTGGTGGTGATGACGGTGATGGTGACGGCGGTGGTGGTGGTTGTGACGGTGGTGGTGATGGTGACGGTGGTGGTGATGGTAGTGGTGATGACGGAATAATTTGGATGTATGGTATTAGCATAGGTGTGTTATGGTTCACGTACTGACCAAGGAGGTAATAAAAGCATGGCTTATTGGGCGAGGGGTTATAAAGGATGTTGTACTGACCAGTGGAGAGTAGAGATATGCTACACTTGCCAAGGGGAAACTCAAGAGGTGCTGTGCTGGCTAGGGAAGAGTAAATGGATGCTGTTTCTTAGTATGCATTAAGCAGTTTAAATAAATGATGGTGAGGCGTTGTGGTGTTAGCTGGTATTGATGATTGTGAGGCGTTGTGATGTTAGCTGGTATTGATGATGGTGAGGCGTGTGATGTTAGCTGGTATTGATGATGGTGAGGCGTGTGATGTTAGCTGGTATTGATGATGGTGAGGCGTGTGATGTTAGCTGGTATTGATGATGGTGAGGCGTGTGATGTTAGCTGGTATTGATGATTGTGAGGCGTTGTGATGTTAGCTGGTATTGATGATGGTGAGGCGTGTGATGTTAGCTGGTATTGATGATGGTGAGACGTTGTGATGTTAGCTGGTATTGATGATGGTGAGGCGTGTGATGTTAGCTGGTATTGATGATTGTGAGGCGTTGTGATGTTAGCTGGTATTGATGATGGTGAGGCGTTGTGATGTTAGCTGGTATTGATGATGGTGAGGCGTGTGATGTTAGCTGGTATTGATGATGGTGAGGCGTGTGATGTTAGCTGGTATTGATGATGGTGAGGCGTGTGATGTTAGCTGGTATTGATGATGGTGAGGCGTTGTGATGTTAGCTGGTATTGATGATGGTGAGGCGTGTGATGTTAGCTGGTATTGATGATGGTGAGGCGTTGTGATGTTAGCTGGTATTGATGATGGTGAGGCGTTGTGATGTTAGCTGGTATTGATGATGGTGAGGCGTTGTGATGTTAGCTGGTATTGATGATGGTGAGGCGTTGTGATGTTAGCTGGTATTGATGATGGTGAGGCGTGTGATGTTAGCTGGTATTGATGATTGTGAGGCGTTGTGATGTTAGCTGGTATTGATGATGGTGAGGCGTTGTGATGTTAGCTGGTATTGATGATGGTGAGGCGTGTGATGTTAGCTGGTATTGATGATGGTGAGGCGTGTGATGTTAGCTGGTATTGATGATGGTGAGGCGTGTGATGTTAGCTGGTATTGATGATGGTGAGGCGTTGTGATGTTAGCTGGTATTGATGATGGTGAGGCGTTGTGATGTTAGCTGGTATTGATGATGGTGAGGCGTGTGATGTTAGCTGGTATTGATGATGGTGAGGCGTGTGATGTTAGCTGGTATTGATGATGGTGAGGCGTTGTGATGTTAGCTGGTATTGATGATGGTGAGGCGTGTGATGTTAGCTGGTATTGATGATGGTGAGACGTTGTGATGTTAGCTGGTATTGATGATGGTGAGGGTGTGATGTTAGCTGGATTGATGATGGTGAGGCGTGTGATGTTAGCTGGCACTGATGTTGGTGAGGCGTGTGATGTTAGCTGGCATTGATGTTGTTGCTAGGTGTGTGATGTTAGCTGGCATTGATGTTGTTGCTAGGTGTGTGATGTTAGCTGGCATTGATGTTGTTGCGAGGTGTGTGATGTTAGCTGGTATTGATGATGTGAGGCGTTGTGATGTTAGCTGGTATTGATGATGGTGAGGCGTGTGATGTTAGCTGGTATTGATGATGGTGAGGCGTTGTGATGTTAGCTGGATTGATGATGGTGAGGCGTGTGATGTTAGCTGGTAGATGATGTGAGCGTGTGATGTTAGCTGGTATTGATGATGGTGAGGCGTTGTGATGTTAGCTGGTATTGATGATGTGAGGCGTGATGTTAGCTGATTGATGATGGTGAGGCGTTGTGATGTTAGCTGGTATTGATGATGATGAGGCGTGTGATGTTAGCTGGTATTGATGATGGTGAGGCGTTGTGATGTTAGCTGGTATTGATGATGGTGAGGCGTGTGATGTTAGCTGGTATTGATGATGGTGAGGCGTGTGATGTTAGCTGGTATTGATGATGGTGAGGCGTGTGATGTTAGCTGGTATTGATGATGGTGAGGCGTTGTGATGTTAGCTGGTATTGATGATGGTGAGGCGTGTGATGTTAGCTGTATGATGATGGTGAGGTTGGATGTTAGCTGGATTGATGATGTGAGGCGTGTGATGTTAGCTGGTATTGATGATGAGTGAGGCGTGTGATGTTAGCTGGTATTGATTGGATGAGCGTTGTGATGTTAGCTGTGATTGATGATGATTTAGGCGTGTGATGTTAGCTGGTATTGATGATGGTGAGGCGTTGTGATGTTAGCTGGTATTGATGATGGTGAGGCGTGTGATGTTAGCTGGTATTGATGATGTGAGGCGTGTGATGTTAGCTGGTATTGATGATGTGAGGCGTGTGATGTTAGCTGGTATTGATGATGGTGAGGCGTGTGATGTTAGCTGGTATTGATGATGGTGAGGCGTGTGATGTTAGCTGGTATTGATGATGATGAGGCGTGTGATGTTAGCTGGTATTGATGATGGTGAGGCGTGTGATGTTAGCTGTATTGATGATGGTGAGGCGTGTGATGTTAGCTGGTATTGATGATGGTGAGGCGTGTGATGTTAGCTGGTATTGATGATGGTGAGGCGTGTGATGTTAGCTGGTATTGATGATGGTGAGGCGTGTGATGTTAGCTGGTATTGATGATGGTGAGGCGTGTGATGTTAGCTGGTATTGATGATGATGAGGCGTGTGATGTTAGCTGGTATTGATGATGGTGAGGCGTTGTGATGTTAGCTGGTATTGATGATGATGAGGCGTGTGATGTTAGCTGGTATTGATGATGATGAGGCGTTGTGATGTTAGCTGGTATTGATGATGTGAGGCGTTGTGATGTTAGCTGGTATTGATGATGTGAGGCGTTGTGATGTTAGCTGGTATTGATGATGGTGAGGCGTTGTGATGTTAGCTGGTATTGATGATGGTGAGGCGTGTGATGTTAGCTGGTATTGATGATGGTGAGGCGTGTGATGTTAGCTGGTATTGATGATGGTGAGGCGTGTGATGTTAGCTGGTATTGATGATGGTGCATCGGAAATATATTGGAAATGAAGAAGACGATGGATGGGAGACTTGATTCAAAATCTGAAGAGAACCGATCGGATTTTATGAAATATTGCAAAATTACTCGCACGTAAAAAAATATCAGTATATTCTTTTTAATTACTTACTGGTATTCAGTTACTCCGCACCTCCAGGTATTGAACACTTACCAACCACTATATTTGTGAACGAAGGTTTTCTAGCGTTCCTTTTGCAATGATTTTCTCGAAATTGTAAAATAAAACCTTAGGTTTCTTATATCTGAACTCTGTTTCGCGTTTCCTTCAAATTTTAATAACATCGGACACGTCTCAGCTGATGTGATCCAACGTACGATATAAACTGGTTTTTCATTATTTTAATATGTGTCATATGTCAGAAATTCTAAACTTCCTGGCAACAGATAAGACAAATTTTGGATACATGTCTGAAATGTACAATTATTACCTTTTTTGGGGGCCTAGTTCCTAAGCCTTTTGGGTATCCATATGCTGTTGAACTAGCGTTCACAGGATGGATATGAGGTGCACTAAATACACGGCGATAAGTGGTAAAATTTATTGTGTGTGTGTGTACTCACCTAATTCACCTAATTGTGGTTGCTGGGGTCGAGTCATAGCTCATAGTCACGCCTCTTCACTGATCGCTACTCGGTCCAATCTCCCTGCTCCATGAGCTTTATCATATCTCTTCTTAAAGCTATGTATGGATCCTGCCTCCACTACATCACTCTCCAGATTGTTCCATTTCCTGACAACTCTGTGGCTAAAGAAATACTTCCTAACATCCCTGTGTGTGTGTGTATGTGTGTGCGTGTGTATGTGTGTGCGTGTGTGCGTGCGTGCGTGTCCATGAGACTCCACCCAGCAACCACAGCCTCACTGGTCAGAGATCACGCATCAGTTAACGGACGGAGGATTGAGCATCCACTACTTGCACCAACCCACACTGATTTAGCGCTCCATATCATAAATTAAAAAATATAGATGCTAGAATTTTGAGATGACGGTTCATCGATTTCTTCTGAACACCAGTTTATTTTTTTCTGAACCCCAATTAGTTTATTGGATGTGAAGTGTATTGCATTAAGGGCGCAAGTCTCGTGGCTGCCAACATCAAGAATACTTGAATACCTAAAATATAGATAAACTGCCAATTTATATGCATTGAGTGTACCATATTGGTGTATGTACAATGTGAACGAAATGTGATAGATTGGTTGGTTAATTTGATTTAAAGTTTATCCACAGCTCAAAGAGTCATTAAGTTTGTATGTAACCTGTTCACCACCACCAGTCAAGAATTACCTCTTAAATAGGGATTAAACTCTCACTGTATATACATTGATGTTATGATTCAGTGTCCTTAAAGAGGTAATGGTTCTGTCAGTATGGTATCCCGAGTTGGCAGTCGTGGGTGTTCGACACTACTCTTGACAGTGAACCGCATCGCTGATTCATTTAGCAAGACTAGTCTCGTAAACTCGCGTTGATACTCTACCATGACATGGGAGTACCAGGAGAACGCAGACACCGATAGATCCCACGGACCGTATCGAGGCTCTGCTGAGACTGATTCCACGCTAGTTACGTCTATTTAGACAGCTGAGATGAAATACAGCAGGCGCGTAAGATTTGTGTTGGTACACGGAAATTAGGGATTCACTAAGGTGCCTTGTGGGTAGTAAAGAAGTTGGGTATGAAGGGTTGCCTGCAGAAGCATACAAATATCATACTGATTATCTCTCTCTCTTCGTGCGCATCTTAACAAACGCATCCATTATACTCAACAGGATGTTAAATGTGATAATACCTCTTTCGGAAAGTTAGATAAAGGCTCGTATAAAATCTGGAAAAATGGAGACTCGTAACAGTTGCCACAAGATTGTCAATGTCATAACACTTTCAAGGTTATTTGAAATTGTATTGTTAGTTAAAACCCAAAAGTGATCTTACAGATTACATAATGCAACTCTGGATAACAAAATTGAGCTCTAAAGGAAGTCGACTTACACAACACGAGAAGTTCCTCAGCGTACCTGCATTTTATTCATGCTAAAAACGCAAAGAGAAAATTAGTGTAAATTGTTTGCAAGATTATACAAAGAATGCTAATAATCCTCAGTATAAACTAATCGTTCAATAAGTTCAGGGAAGATGTGTAGTGATATTTAAATTAAGTCTTTATATATTTCCACAGAAAAAAATGTAATTTTCGGTAGAAAAGGACACTGCTGTACAGCAGCTGATCGAGAAATGTCCAGCTGTTTCAGCCGTAGATGACGCAACACACAGCACTCAGGACGCACCGTCATTCATCCTGAGAACTCAAGTTAATTATATATATAAATCTACCAGTGTTACTGAGCGGTGTTACTGTGATGCGTAACAGCGGTGTTACTGTGGTGCGTAACAGTCTTGACACATCCGGGCAACGTTATCGCTACTGACACAAGTATTGTAAGCAAGCAAAAGCCTTGAAATATTGACCAGGGAAAAAAAGATACCGGGCCACGGGGGTCAACGCCCCCGTGGCCCGGTCTATGACCAGGCCACGGTATGTAGTGTAGACAAGGCTACTAGATAAAGATTTGTCACTAGTATTTATTATTATTATTATTATTATTATTATTATTATTATTATTATTAATTATTAATATTGTTATAAATAACGAGCTTTGTAGCAACTTGGAATGTGAGTAGTAAGGTTCAGTAGAATGAATCAGTGCTTGAAAATGAATTAGTGCTTCTGAACCTTAGAATAGTGGATAGAGATGTAAGATGGTGGATAGGGATATGAGATGATGGATAGGGATATAACATAGTGGATAGGAATATAACATAGTGGATAGGAATATAACATGGTGGATAGTGATATAACATGATAGACAGGGATATAACATGGTAAACGGGAAATTATTTAAATAGCGTTGGAAATGTAATGGCGTTAAACTTTTGAACGTTTTAAAGCTTATGCAGAGGGACTTCCTCCCCTTCGTGTGACTCAGCTTGCCTACATGCTCATGTTTATGTGGTGCTTAATCGTTAAAGTAATGGCATGATGATTGCTAATTTGCTAATTGCTACACGGCACCAAAGAGGTCACGATATGTGGCGAGGTTCGAAACGAGGGAGTAAATAATATGAGACTGGTGGCGGGTTTAAGAGGAGAGTAATCGTCTCACGCTTCGTTCTCTCTCTCTCTCTCTCTCTCTCTCTCTCTCTCTCTCTCTCTCTCTCTCTCTCTCTCTCTCTCTCTCTTTTGCACATAGTTTGATAAGGTTAGGGTAAGGGTTCCTAACTCAATTGAAAGCCATTTTATTATGAAACATACAAGTAGGAAACAGGATGAAGTTGGAGCCATCTGGGGGCCAGCAATTTCAGTTGATCAACTGCCTTTATTTCGTTGATATCATTATGCTGTACGAACATGTTCCAGACTCGAGTCATCCTGGGAATAAATGATCTCAGATGAAGTGATGTTCTGGAGAAGGTTACAGCCAGAGTGAAGTTGCTGCTTGTTGCTCGTCTTGTGTGTAGAAACTCACTTCTCGCTGTCCTCGAAGTGGAGCCAAGTGTAGTACTTTGACGATATTGGACTTGTACATAACAGTAAGGCCACCCACATCCCTCCGGTGTTGAAGGCTCTTCTGAAATGACAGATCTATCCAGGATGGGTCCAGGCGAGAGATGATGCGTCTTGCTCTGTTCTCTACTCTGTCAAGCAGTTGCAGATGAGATGAGGGGCAGGCAAACCAAGAAAGTGGAGCATACTCAAGGTGTGAGCATACCTGTGTCTCGTACAATCTTGCAACCCCTACTGTCGAGCAGATGCGAGATACGTCGAAGTGCTGTAAGCTTCTTGGCTACCTTGTTTGCAAGATTTACAGCGTGGTTCTTCATGGTCAGCTTGGAGTCAAATTTCACCCTAAGGATATCAGCTTCGTCCCCGGTTACCAACACTCCCATTCATACTTACTACTGCTCCGGCATTACCATCATGGTGTCTGGAGACCATCATCATTTGTATTTGCTCAAGAGAAAATGTTACCTGCCATCGGTTTCCCCAGGCTGATATAGCTCTTAGCTGGTGATGGATGTAGCTTAGAGCAGCTGGCATTTCCTCTCTTGGATAAGTAAATGTGAGAGTACAGTCGTTTCCATATACATGGGATTCAAGGACGAGATGAAGAATTTCACTGAAGTAGACATTCCATAACAATGGCCCAAGCACACTTCCCTGTGGAACACTTGCCCCAATTGGATGTCTTGCTGACTCTGTCCCATTGAGAGCTACACTTAGAGATCTACCTTGAAGGTAATTACTCAGGAGACATAGTGTAGAGTCTGCAATTCCTAGTGCTTGCAGGTTTGCCAGTTGGGGCCAACTGGCAAACCTGCAAGCCATACTCGGTCGAAAGCACCAGCAATGCCCAGTGCTGCCACACAGCTGTCTTTGGATTCATCCAGTGACTGGTGCCACTTAGTGGAGAGGTTTAACACCAGATCAGCAGCAGAGTAATTTTTCCTGAAACCATATTGACGGTCACAAAGTAGTGAAATTATTGTCTCTAGGATCTTGTCAGTGATTGACAGGAGTGACACTGGTCTGTAGTTGCTAATTTCTGCTCTACTCTACTTTTTGTGAACAGGGACTACATTTGCCTCTTTCCACAGAGAAGGTCATTTACACTGTACTAGGCAGTGCTGAAAGATGAGAGTTAGAGGTGCTGCTAGCTGGTCTGCACATCTACTCAGCAATCTTGGGCTCAACTTGTCTGGGCCCACAGCGTTTCCTTGGTCAAGCGATTTAAGAAGATGCACCTCCTCCTGCCTTATTGTCACCACTGACAGCTTTGTCACAGTTCCTGCAGCTAGCCAAGGAAAGCAAAGTGTTCGGTAAAGTGGACAGCTTTCTCTCTCTCTCTCTCTCTCTCTCTCTCTCTCTCTCTCTCTCTCTCTCTCTCTCTCTTTATCTCTCTTTCACACACACACAGCTTCGTAGCCAGAATTTTCAAGACCCAGGAGAAGGTCTTATATGAAGATCCTTAGGTCACGTCACACTATCACGTATGTTTGCCCTACCACCGGGAAAATTTAAACTGTCCATCAGAAAAGTGACAAAGGTGGGAAAGGACGGATGTTAAGCAGTTGTTATACATGTATCTTACTCATTAATTTGTAGATATGAGATTTGTCTTACACAACAACACTATAATGTAACTAGAAAGTATAAGTTTAGATTTAGAATAGATATAGGAAAATATTGGTTAAGAAATAGAGTAGTCGATGAGTGGAACAGTTTGCCTAGTAGGGTTAGTGAAGCTGAAACCTTGGGTAGCTTCAAATTTTGGTTAGATAAATACACGAGTCAGAGGGTTTTTACTTAAGTGGGACTTACACACGAGTTAATAGGGTTATCAAAGCTTGTTTCTTGGGTAGCATTAAAAATGGGTTGGACAAATGTTTTTGTTAGTCAGCTTGAGTTTGATAAGGACCTGCCTTACATGGGCCAGTAGGCCTTCTGCAGTGTTCCTCCATTCTCATGTTATGTACAGCGCTTCACCAGGTGGCATAACAGTCTGATGGACTGAACACATGGACTCCAGGCTGAGGGACTGGTTACCTCAAACTCCTCTTCATCTTCCACCGTTCTTCTTCGTTTTGGACTGAAGAAGTCGCTGACTGGCGGAACGTTTCCACAATAATGCTTCCCAAATGTTACACAAGTGTCACATTCTTGGGCATGGTGAGAGGTCGTTGTGCAAAGCGCAGCTTTGTAAACATCTGGGAGGTGGAGCAGTGCGCCCACCCAACCTGAGGACAGGTGACAAACGCAGTGACAACGCCGCAGTGACAACGCCGCAGTGACAACGCCGTGGCGACAACACCGTGGAATGCCGACTACGTGACGAGGTGCTGGCTCCAAGCACGTGAGGAATGACACGCGTCACCCCTCACGCTGCCTGCTACAGTAACATGTCACTAAACAGAACACACGCTGCTGAGTAAGAATTCATTGGGGGATCATTTAGCTCCATGTAGGCTGTAGGACCTGATCAAGTAATGATAATGGTCTACATAGAGCGAAACTTTCTCCCAATGAAAGATCGCTTTATATCGTTTCTTTTTTATTTTCTCTATTGTCGGCTCTGCACCATTTGAACCAAGGTTGAGGGGCTGATCAACTTAAATTTACTTCTTCAAGGCTGAGGGACTGATCAACTCATACCTAGTATGGGCCAACAGGCCTGCTGCAGTGTTCCTCCTTTCTAATGTTCTTATGTTACCTCGTACTAAGTCAGCTCTGTATTTCGACTGAAGAAGCCTCCAGTACAGGCGAAACATCTCAACAATAAAGATACCCAACTATTGCACGTCTCATTAATCTACCTGTGGTAACTTGTGCTGGTGTGGGAGAATATAGTATACCTACCCCGTGTCTGTTTCCCATAACGCACGCTAGGGGAGCTGTATATAAAACCCACAGTGGTACAAGAGTTCTGGTGGAGTAGGGGTATTGTGGGGACGTACTGGTATTGTGGGGACGTACTGGTATTGTGGGGACGTGCTGGTGGTGTAAATAACGGCTGTCCACAAGGTAAGTCGACTGGGGGAAGAGAGTGAATCATAAACTGCTTGGCAACTGATTTGGAACAATTTACATTGTCTCACATAGCAGTGAGAAGTACAGTGAGTGTGTGTGTGTGTGTGTGTGTGTGTGTGTGTTACCATTTTATCATAGGCACTTGTCGATTAGACACTTGGCCTTTTTGTTTGTGTGTGTGTGTGTGTACTCATATGCGTGCATACAAGTGTCATGAAGTGATAAAAATAGTCCCGTGGAAGGAGTGTGGACTAGGTATATTGATGTAGTTATTGATAAGGTGTATTGATGACACTTGACGCCAGAGCAGCCACTGAATCACGTCTCTCACGCGCCTATAACCACCAGAGACTGAATAATTCCCTCAATTATAGGCATTAGATCAGTCCTGGAAGTGACAGGGTCACTCTTATTCTATAGGTAAAATGAACATTCTAGAAGGGCAGGTTTTGGAAAGGGGCTTTCAAGCACACTATTACCCTTACGTGTTTAGCGCGGGGAGATAGCCTTCTGCTTTACTATACTTAACTCGTATTCCTAGATAATATACGATAGTTCTTAATATAGGTAGAGGCAGTTAGTTCTCAGTAGAATGCTTCGTTGTAAACTTCCAAGACTGCATGTAAACCGGGCATCTAATCCCAAGTCTATTTATCTTCTCCGTATACTCCCATGTACTCTCACGTACTCCCACACCAGAGACCCGCAATTAGGAACGTCGTTCTTTTTTTAAGCTTAAAAAGGGCAATCTTTGAAACAATAAACCTCTTCTTAATAGACGTCTTAATATGCCTCTTCTTAATTGACCTCTTCTTAATAGATCTTTTTCAATTGATCTCTGCTTAATAGACCTCTAAGTAGACCGCCTCTTATAGACATTTTAATAGACCTTTAATGACCTCTTAATAAACTTCTTAATAGACCTCTTAAATAAACCTCTTCTTAATGGACTTTTATCCTGGGGACTGACCCCGTTAATATCGTACGGATGAAGTATTTGCAGTGATCAGTGGTCTAGAGCGAAACATCTTGGAACAAGGTGTTTCAAATGGAATGAGTTTGTGTACGTTTTCTCTCACTTTTTAAGCTCCCAGCACTTACTGCCTACTTAATAGCACCTACGGAATGGAAGCGAATTAGGTTTGATCCAAGGAAGTATTGGCAGTTCCAACTCACCAAATAAGTCGTACTTAAGAGAGGAATCTTATGACTACGTTCCGGGACCTCCGGGACCATTGTCAAGTCACAACTGGGCGTGAAAAGTAGAGAAGGGCAAAAGTGCATACGACAGGGAGATGGCGAAGAAGATAGTGGTGGTGGTGGTGGTGGTGTTAGTGGTAGAATTAGCGGCAGTAGTAGTAGTAGTAGTTGAAGTAATAGTTTGGTGTAGTAGTAGTGAAAAAAAGTTGGTGAATTGTTTCAGCCATGGTACTGTTACATTGTTATTCTTGTTGGTAGCTAAAATTCCTTCATCAAGAGTCCTTCACCGGCATGAAGGTGCCTCCTGCTTAAGGGGGAGAGAAAACTCTCCTTATACCAAGAAGCAAATGCAGAAACAAACCGGAGTATTCTTGGTGTGGAGACATTCGCGTGACGAATTAACCCTGGCGACGCTGGTTAATAAGTTACTTCAAATTGGGCAGATGGGTAGTTTGTGGTTAATTACAGACAGAGGGAGGTCAACCCACCCCAGCTGATGGGTGCATCGCATTCTGCGCCACGGGGATACACTCACTCCAGCCACCACCACGACGGATGAGATTTTAATTACACAGTTTCAGAAATGCTAAAAAAAAAAAAATTGACCACTCAGATTTTTAATGAGTGAATACCATTTTGGAGGTGGAGGGGAAGAGATTGGTGGAGAGGCAAGAGGGAGGGGAATGAAGGAATGAGTAGGGGGAAGACGACAGAGGAAGGCAGTGGATGTCAGTGGTGGATATATACTAAGTTTAATAAGATACAGTTTGCTTTTAATGTCATTTTATTGAAAGACGTTTCGCCCACCAGGAACATGCCAGGTGGGCGATGCGTCTCAAAACTGTAATAGACAGCAAACTGCCTCCTCATTATCAAAGGGTGAGGCAAGGAGACGTAAGGGAATTGATGAAGAGGAAACATAGAAACAAAAGCAATTAATAGAATATTCACAAAATTTCGTATAAATCGGCACTAATCGCAAAATTTAGTTCCAGTAGAGATTATAATGACGAAATTTGCTATAAGAAATTCAGTCACAAAGTTTAGTGTAAACCAGGACTCTAATTAGAAGATTTAGTTTAAACAGGGAAGAAAATAATAAAATTTAATTTATTGTTAGTAGTGCAGTTTATTGTAAATTAGGAATGACGTTTATGGCTCTAAGAGTACCACAGGACTCTAAAATCATCACAGGACTCTGCACTATCATCACAGGGACTCTAAAATCAGGACAGGATTCTACACTTTCATCACTTGGACTCTAAATTCAACACAGGACTCTAAAATCAAGACAGGACTCTAAAATCAGCACAGGACTCAACACTATCATCACAGGAATTTAAAATGACCACAGGACTCTACACTATAATCAGAGAGACTCTGAAATCACCACAGCATCATCAGTGGGACTCTGAAATCTCTACAGCATCATCAGAGTGACTCTGTCATCTCCTGGTTATTACGCCAGCCTCCCCAGAGAAACAATTAAGTCAGTGTGTCATCCTCGCTGCCTGTGACAACACTCAGGTTTCTTGCAAAACAAAATATTTGTTTTGCTGTCCACTGGGTGTTACCACCCATTCCTTTCCTTCCTCTAACTTTCACTGTCATTTTCATTCTGCTCTATATGCGTGGCGATGCTTTGCCTAATATATTTTTTTATTGTTATCTTGGGCGATTCACTGCATTGAGTGTTTGATATCTGCTAATACACTGCCTTTTTTTGTTCTTCAGTGTACTGTTTTTTTGTTATGCGCCGATGCAATGTTTTTGTTGTAGGTTGACGATGCGCTGTTTTTTTTCCTTTGGCAAGAAACTTTTTTTATTATTAGTATCGTATTTTAATCTCGTGTGTATTATTATTATTATTATTATTATTATTATTATTATTATTATTATTATTATTATTATTATTATTATTGCAGAGCATTATACAGGAAATTATTACGTCATCATGAGCGCATAAAAATATTCTTTATCTCGAAACATTAAACATAATTTGCACAACTGACACAGTATACACAACTGACACAGTATACACAACTGACACAGTATACACAACTGACACAGTATACACAACTGACACAGTATACACAACTGACACAGTATACACAACTGACACAGTATACACAACTGACACAGTATACACAACTGACACAGTATACACAACTGACACAATATACACAACTGACACAGTATACACAACTGACACAGTATACACAACTGACACAGTATACACAACTGATACAGTATACACAACTGACACAGTATACTCAACTGACACAATATACTCAACACAGTATACACAATATACACAACAGACACAATATACTCAACAGACACAATATACTCAATACAGTATACATAATATACACAACAGACACAATATACTCAACACAGTATACACAATATACACAACAGACACAATATACACAAGAGACAATATATACAACAAACAATATACACAACAGACATAATATACATAAGCACAATATACTCAAGCACAGTAAACACAATACACACAACAAACATAATATACACAACATACACAAACTAAATACACACAGGAAACAATATACACAACAAAAAATAATATACACAAACACAGTATACATAACAAACACACACAGCAAACGCAATATACCCAACAAACGAAGAAAATTAAACTTTATGATAAGTAAACAACTAATAATGAACGTTTCCTGTATTTACAAACGGTTCCCACATAGTTTTTTCCCCCTCAGTTCTGTGTATGTAATCCCTCATCTGTGTGTGTAATTTCGCATCTCTGTGTGTAATCCTCAGCTCTGTGTGTAATCCCTCATCTGTGTGTGTGTGTAATCCTCAGCTCTGTGTGTAATCCCTCATCTGTGTGTGTGTGTAATCCTCAGCTCTGTGTATGTAACCCCGCATCTGTGTGTGTGTTTGTAATCTCTCATATGTGTGTGTGTAATCCTCAACTGTGTGTGTGTGTGTAATCCCTCATCTGTGTGTGTGTAATCCTCAGCTGTATGTGTGTAATCCTCAACTGTGTGTGTGAATCCCTCATCTGTGTGTGTAATCCTCAGCTCTGTATGTGTAGTCCTTCATCTGTGTGTGTAATCCTCAGCTCTGTGTGTGTGTTGGAGTGTGTATGCAATCCCTCAGCTCTGTGAGCATGTAATCCCTCAGATTTACTGTGTAATCCCTCAGCTCTGTATGTAATTATCAGTTCTGTGTGCGTACATAATCCTCAGCTGTGTGTGCGTATAATCCTCGGTTGTGTGTGTGTATAATATCTCAGCTGTGTGTGTGTGTGTGTAATTCTCAGCTTTCTGTACATACCCCTCGGTTGTGTGTACGTAATCCCTCATTTTTGTGTGTACGTAATCCCTCTTCGTCAGTGGTTCCCAGACATAGATCAAATTCTCTCTGATGTTGTCAATTATCAACCAAGTACAAATGTGAAAAAGAAATTACTTGCCATATATAATGCGCGAGACAACGACGTACAGATGGAACAATCTCCTCCACAATTTTAGAAATATATAACTGGCTTTCGTGATTTCTCTCATTAGCAGGGACCTTGATGATGTGAGAAATCACGAAAGCGCTTGAAAGTTCACTATTTTTTCATGATGAAGTAGTTTTGCAACATTGATCAGTATGCAAATTATGTACCTAAAAGTACTCTTGTTGACCCTTTCCAAGACCTTAGTTTCTAATCCAGTTAGACGCTGATGCAAAACAACATATAAACTGTAGAGGCGCTGCTGAAGTCTACATTATGGGGTTCTCTCACTACTGTTTAGAATTAATATATGGTGTTCATTTTCATCACATGTTGAAAGTTCACCACTTGATCTCTTTTTGTTTTTTTTATGAATGGCGACTATTCCATTACTTACACATTTGTCTTGCCTAGCTTTGATCTATATTTAAGTCACTCATCAGTTTATCTCCGCCTACTGTATGATTTCTGAATAGTCTGGACGTATTATAATCTACCATGTATATCTCCAATATCTCACTCTGTATACCTCCAATATCCCACTCTGTATACCTCCAATATCTCACTCTGTATACCTCCAATATAACACTGTATACCTCCAATATCCCACTCTGTATACCTCCAATATCTCAATCTGTATACCTCCAATATTCCACTCTGTATACCTCCAATATCCCACTCTGTATACCTACAATATCCCACTCTCTATATCTCCAATATCTCACTCTGTATACATCCAATATTCCACTCTGTATACCTCCAATATCCCACTCTGTATACCTCCAATATCTCAATCTGTATACCTCCAATATTCCACTCTGTATACCTCCAATATCCCACTCTGTATACCTCCAATATCTCAATCTGTATACCTCCAATATTCCACTCTGTATATCTCCAATATCTCACTCTGTATACCTCCAGTATCTCACTCTGTATACCTCAACATAACTAAACAAGATTCCTTGGTGATGGTAAGAGACAGACGGAGATGGCAGCTACCTCGCCCTACCTTATTATCTCCCATTCTCCAGGCGCTGCATAGCTTCCAGTTTACCACTTCTCCTTATATATAATAATAATAATATACCTCCAGCATATTGTTGCTTATGAACAGGCTCTCTCTCTCTCTCTCTCTCTCTATATATATATATATATATATATATATATATATATATATATATATATATATATATATATATATTTTTTGGTATGTATGTAATTGAAGCAGAATTTTTGAGTAATACGTTTTTCTTTACAAATGCTTGATACATCAGTTTTTATCTTTGTTTTTCTTGTTCTATTTTGCATCAGCATCAAATTAAAGAGAGAGAGGGAAGAAAAGAAAGAAAGAAAGCAAAAGTGGTGAGGACGCAGCCATAACTGGGAGGAATGCATCTAGATATGTACCCCAGCGTAGCTAGGGCAATTGTCTTTCATCCCGAGAACTTACCATGACTCATGTGATTTTGAGAGAGAGAGAGAGAGAGAGAGAGAGAGAGAGAGAGAGAGAGAGAGAGAGAGAGAGAGAGAGAGAGAGAGAGAGAGAGAGAGAGAGAGAGAGAGAGAGCCTGGTTAAGACAACGCAGTTGCTTAAGTGAGTGAAGGAGAGGTGGTAACCGGGTGTGGGTGGGTGTGACGTGTATATATATATATATAATATGTGTGTGTGTGTGTGAACTTTATATTCATTGTATTCGACCATTCAGTCTCACAGTAGCTGGGAAGGTCGTCTTCTTGGAAGGTCTTCTGGGGACGTCCTCTTGGTACGCATTTTAGGAATGCCTTCATGGAATGTCGTCTATCCTCTAGAATGTCCCCAAATAACCTTAGAAAAATACATCTTGGAATGTACTCTTCGAATATTTTCTTGAAATGATTTGGACTCTAGAGATGTTTGACATCGGTTACTTTCTTTATTAATGACAGTGTATGACTGTGTTGTACTTGACGGATATTTAAACCTTGATCATACCCCCAAAAAAAGATATTTGCTTCCTAATAAAATTTAAGCACTACATCAGTACAAGAGAAATTAAGCATGTGGACCAGAGTTGAAACATTTGAAGGTGTGTGTGTGTGTGTGTGTGTGTGTCTGTGTCTGTTTCTGTCTGGGTTTGGGTGTACTCACCTGATTGTAATCACCAAGATTTTCCTGTGGGGGTTGAAACATAGGTCTTGGAGCCGCGCCTTTCCCTTTTGGTTCATTGATCTGAATTACTCTCTGACTGTTTCTGTTTGGCATTCTTTTTTCTGTTTTTACTCCAGGTATTGAGTGAGTCACCTTTCAATTATTTGAGAGCAGCCATGCTTATCGTTTCATACTCATTTGCAAGATGCCATATTGCTTCGGCTTCCTACTAAGCTAGAAGCTATTGTAATCGATACAGTCAAGTGGATGTTAATGAAGACACTTCTGTTTATTAAGAACATGTGGTAAAGATTAATACTATATATTGATTCTGAACAATATAATCCTGGATAATCCATAATCCATGAAAGACATTTACCGTGGCTTATTTCCATTGAGGTCTATAGAGCTTCTTCTTCTAGGATATCTTCAACAGTCAACTAAAACCCAGGTACCTATTTACTGATAGGTGAACAGGGACAAACGGGTGTTAGGAGACTTGCCCTTCTATCTCGTTCTATCCCGGGATTAAACCAGTTTTCTCTCCTATATTTATTTTTTCTATCTCTTTTTCCCACATGCACTGCCTCTCCTTCCCTACTAACCCCTGTGGTTTAGCGCTTCTATTTGATTATTTGATTATAATAATAATCCTTCCCTACTCTTTATTTTCTGCTATAACCACTCCCTCATCCATTCCTCTTACCCCATGAACTACTTATCCTCCTCACAGCTAACCCATAAATTAGAATTAGAAAAAAACGGATCAACGCTTCGGTTAGTCTTCGACTCTTCATGGGTGGTTAATTGCGAAGTATTCTAGTCATGGTAAGGTAACGCTTGTCCTTCCCTATCCTCTCCTTCACCTTCCCCTTCCCTATCCTCTCCTTCACCTATCCTCTCCTTCACCTTCCCCTTACCTATCCTCTCTTTCACCTTCCCCTTACCTATCCTCTCCTTCACCTTCCCCTTATCTATCCTCTCCTTCACTTTCCCTATCCTCTCCTTCACCTTCCCTATCCTCTCCTTCACCTTCCCTTACTCATGTTCCTCATCCTCCGCCACGGTGTAGTGGCGTTTGTCCTTACCTGTCCTCTCCTAAACATTCCCACAATCATGTTCCTCATCTTCCACTTCTCATTTCTTTAATCTAACTTTCTTATTCCTATCAATGTCTTCTGAATCGTAAACACCGGTCACCAGCCTGTGTTAATGTAAATAAACCTCGTTGTTTTTGAAGATTGTATGGGAACATTTCTCTTTATTGTTCTCTCACTCCCATGTTTATTCCTCTTATTTGAAGATTTATACATAATCTGTATGAATGATATAATAATAATGATTGCAGTTATTTTTCAATGATATTATGGTTAGTATTATGGAAATTATTGGGAAGACGTTCAGGAAGGTTTCAACTCTTTTTCTGGGTTCTTTTCCCCCTCAGTCTCCTCACCTTCCTTTCCCTCACCCTCCTTCCTCTCACCCTCCATTCCCCTCACTCTGCTTCCCCTCACCCTCCGTCCCTCACCCCCCTCGTCCTCCTAGTCCCTCCCCAGCTGCTAGGAGATATTAATAATAGCCAATGTCAATGAGTGATCAGTTAGCAATGGCTTCCCGCTGGGACCACACGCTCCCACCCCTGGGAGGTCCCAGTAAATGACCCCCTATGTTTGGGGACCCCCGTGGCTCCCACCCTCGGTAGGTCCTTTCTAAGGGACTCCCAGAGGGCCTCCACGAGATAGGATTACCATGGCGACAGTGGCGTGAGGCTTTGGTTGATTGCGTTCGTGGGGCGGCGCTAAACCCGCAGGGGGGGGTCATACACCACCTGAGGAATGGGAGATAATCGGATTTGAGGAAGGGGAGCTTTGACTCCTTGAATCAAGATCCCTTCAGCAGCATGAAGGCATCCTCCTCTGCAAGGGAAGTAGTCGAGGAGAGTGGAAGGTAAGTAACTAGAGAAGACTGGCCAGAGAGAAAGAAAGAGGGAAGAAAGGAAAGAGATGGTGGGATGGAGAGTACCTAGGGAGGGAAGGAGGGAATCTAGGAAAAGAAGGAGTGAGTTTAGATGGAGAGAGAGAGAGAGAGTGGGTCTAAGGATGGAAGGAGTTAGCTAGAGGGAGGGAGGAAGAGCGGCCGTTGTAATCCTTTAAAACATTAATTTAAAAGACGTTACCAGTTCCTGTGTGTGTGTGTGTGTGTGTGTGTGTGTGTGTGTTTAGCTGTAGCTCTCTGTACACCTCTCATGTGTACAGACATAAACGTTCAAACATCAACGTTTGAACGTGATATATCAACCACTGGTTCTCGCAAACTTCGTTATATTTTATGCGAAGTTATTGATTCTGTTTGAAGTCTTTGGAAGAGGGACAATTTTCAATGCTTTTATATCAAAGTAATATTCTGAAAAGTAGTAATAGAAGGAGGAAAAAATAAAGACGAGAAAAACTAACACAACCAATTGCAACAACATCAGCAGCCAATTATAACCACAACCCAAAGAACTACATCAAAATTTAACCACAGTCCCAACAACAGCAATTAATACAACACAGCAACAATTAATACACCAACATACAACAACAATTAATACACCAACATACAACAACAATTAATACACCAACATACAACAGCAATTAATACATCAACAACGAACAGCAAAAATAAAAGCATTGACCTTTACAACACCTACAACCACATCAAAAGCTAGCTACAACCAGAATAACATCCACAACCACGACAAGAACTACAACCACAAGGACGCTAACCAAGGCAGCTAGAGAGTGCTATTCAACAGGCACTGGAAGCCTCTATGACTTCCAGAATTATGCAGGATCGAAACTCGTACTGTTTATGCATGAGAGGTTCAGACATCAGCCATCATCCTCTTCTGCTCAATGAATCCGGTGAATGGAGGCAATTATCTGATTGTCAGATCGTGGGAGAATGAGGAAAGAGAGAGAGAGAGAGAGAGAGAGAGAGAGAGAGAGAGAGAGAGAGAGAGCTTGTATGATATACAACTAATATCCGAGAGACAATAGATAATATAGCAAATTAAAACTGTTTTCTACATGCTAACGCCACCGACACACACACACACACACACCTCTCTCTCTCCCTACATCTCACACACACTCCACCACACACACACACACACACACACACACACTACACACACACACACACACTACACACACATACACACACACATTCACCACACACACTACACACACACACACACACACACACACACACTACACACACACACACACACACTACACACACACACTACACACACACTACACACTACACACACACTACACACTACACACACACTACACACACACACACACTACACACACACACTACCTACACAC
>WNWK01000141.1:565000-570000 GCA_009830355.1 Cherax destructor
TTTTACATTAACATAAATGGAAAAAAAATATCTTTAAACATGTATAAGAGAAATTTTAGAAAGGATTTTTATTTTAAATGAGTTCTTGTTAATTGACCAGTTTTACCTATTCGGTACGATATATATAATATATATATATATATATATATATATATATATATATATATATATATATATATATATATATATATACTATGGAATTGCAAGAGCAGGCGAAATATTCACAAACACTGATCTCTGACCGACGGTGACTCGAACCTACGAACCTTGTGACAAGGTACGCAGTGCTTTGCCGACCGTACCACACTGGACCAATACCTTGGCGTCCAGCCTCGCTAGACGTTGATCCAAGGCAGCAGCTTTCAGGCAGGAGGCTTACAGCTTTTCATCTCATCCCTGCATGCATCGACACAACTAGAGATTTTTACAATGCTAGGAATTCGCAAGAGCAGGCGAAATATTAAATATATTTTATATATACATACATATATATTTATATATATATATATATATATATATATATATATATATATATATATATATATATATATATATATATAAATCCTATGTCTTCTCCATTATGTCGCATGTAATTTGCCAATGATAGTGTTTAAAAAAATTATGGCCTCCGGAATACCACCTCGTTCCTTGCTATCTCACTTGAGATATCTCTCAGCAGCGGGTTGCTAGTCTGAAGGAGGGGACGGAGAGCCCTGATGCTGGTGAAGAACTCTCTATTCAAAGAATTTCTGCAACCTTTTCCTTCACGTGGATCAAACCTGACTACCGCCCCTTCCCCAGCCACTGTGTGAAGCGGAGTTGCTTTTTCACTCTCCACCCTCATAGGAGCTGCTGCTCTGTCATACGAGCGGGAAACGGAAGCTTATTAAACGTTTTGCACTCTAGTAGCTTAGCTGCGTGCTTGACAGCTTGTAACAAAGCCTCTTGCTCCTCTGATTTAAGCGGTTGGTCTTGACTATTTTTGGACATGCTGTAAGGAAATAGCCTGGCTGCGGAAATAGCGTTTGTCTCGCGATTTGTAAACGGAAGACCGAGCCTCCACACGATATGTGTGTGTGTGTGATCATCAAACGTTATAGTAACAATGTATGTGTGTCATCTTTTGTTCTAGTATGTGTACTTACTGAATGTGCGTCAACTTTTGTTATAGAAACAGTGTCAGTATCATCTTTTGTTATGCAGCAGCCTATTTTCTAACCCTGCATCACTCTCCTCTCATACCATAGAGGCTTACCCAGCCTGGGTCAAGTGTTCGTCCCTCATAGAGGCTTACAACCTTGCTGGGTCAGGTGTTCGTGGTACGTGTCCTCAAGAAATTTGACCTAGGGAAGCTAAGAACATACACCTTACCTCATCTTATCAATAATTGAATCAGTGGGTGGTGTTGCTGCTGGTGTGATCACCTTGATGTACACGAGGCTGCTGCTACACTTCTTCAACTCTGATCATATTTGGGTGTTGAAAGTGTGCGCTCGTGTTTAATCACATAGTTCAGTTTTCAGGTTTTTCGAGCTTCATGTTCTCAGGCTAGCCTCTGGTTTATTTTTTCTCTTCGCTGCATATATTCGGATTTATCATATTTTGTCTGTCTTGAGCGTGTGAATTGTTTTCGCTTTTATTTCTATGCCACTTTCTAGTCTGTTCCACTTAGCTACTACCTTGACGTAGTTTCCATCTGTGGCCCTTTGTTTAGGTTCCCATTGTTGATGTCGAACTCGTCGTTTCTTCTTGGTATCCTGTATGTTGCTATCATGTCTCCCCTGCTTCCTCCAACCCTACAGTGTTCGTGCAGTTTGTCTTTGTGTTGTTCTTTAGCTGCGGCGTTATGAAAAATATTTGCAGGTTCTATGTCATCTTTGCTTGTTTGGGTAGGAATGGGTTCCATGCTGGTGCTGCGTGTTCTAGAACTGCTCTAGCATGTGTAAATTTAGTGCACAGACTAAGCGTGTTTCTTTAGTTCTTTTGAAAGTCTGGTTATTTTTTTATCATAATATGATGTTCTCAGCGTCAATTTCTTAACGTTTCCAATGACCACAAAAAACTATGTTCATTTTTGGTTATTTAGTTTACCTGGAGAGAATTCCAGGGGTCAACGCCCCTGCGGCCCGGTCTGTGACCAGACCTCATGTTGGACCAGAGCCTGATCAACCAGACTGTTACTGCTGGCCGCACGCAGTCCAACGTACGAACCACAGCCTGGCTGGTCAGGTACCGACTTTAGGTGCCTGTCCAGTGCCTGTCCAGTTTAACTTACGTCATTATAAGTTAGTATGTTCCTGGGGAAGCGCTTTTGGCTTAAACCCTAAGCCCGTGGGCTTAGGGTTTAGGGTTCAGTTCCCTGGATCAAGAGCCCCTCTGGTAACGCGGTTATTGTTTATATAGATATACAAAAGAGTACTTAGTTAAAACACATTTTACCCTGGCTCAGCTAACTAGATCTCTCAACATACCAGGGAACGGGTGGGGATTGTACCCGCGGCAAGTTCCAGCCCCACCCGTCATTCCTTTCAACATATGTTGCGAAAAACTCTTCCAAAGGCGAGTCAGTCGGTGAAATATGATGAGCGATGATGTCCTTCACGACATACCCAGGGTAAGAGAGCTGATGGCTGCCCTTCAGGACATACCCAGGGTAAGAGAGCTGATGGCTGCCCTTCAGGACATACCCAGGGTAAGAGAGCTGATGGCTGCCCTTCAGGACATACCCAGGGTAAGAGAGCTGATGGCTGCCCTTCAGGACATACCCAGGGTAAGAGAGCTGATGGCTGCCCTTCAGGACATACCCAGGGTAAGAGAGCTGATGGCTGCCCTTCAGGACATACCCAGGGTAAGAGAGCTGATGGCTGCCCTTCTTGTGGTAATATAACTGATTTTTGGGTGCCTCTCTGGCTCTCCGGGCCGGGGCTCCAGCAGGTAGCCGCAGTGAAGTGTAATGACTGGGCTGACTTATCGACAGATTGTAACCCGGCTACTAGTGGTGGTTAGCGTGGTAGTTAGCGTGGTAGTTAGCGCTCTTTGTCTTCTGATTGGTCGATATTTACTGGGCAGTTTGGTACTTGACGCCTCTCCAAGGTGGGTTGAGATGGAAGGGGAGAAGG
Organism: Cherax destructor; assembly: GCA_009830355.1. Lineage (NCBI taxonomy): Eukaryota > Metazoa > Arthropoda > Malacostraca > Decapoda > Parastacidae > Cherax > Cherax destructor. The sequence goes on from WNWK01000141.1 coordinate 568,120, forward strand.
TGCGGGAGAATAAGGGGGTAAAGAAGGTGAGAAGGTGCGGGAGAATAAAGGGGTAAGGAAGGGAAGAAGGTGCGGGAGAGGGGAGGGGTAAGGAAGGGAACGGAAGTTTTTTTTAATTTAGTAAAATTGGATACAACAACAGTGTAGTACTACTTTATTAGTGTCTTAGTTACACAGTGGAAAGGAAAACTATTTCCCCTGTCAGGAGACGGCATGGGAAGGGTTAGGTGGGTAAAGGAGACGGTATGGGAAGGGTTAGGTGGGTAAAGGAGACGGTATGGGAAGGGTTAGGTGGGTAAAGGAGACGGTATGGGATGGGTTAGGTGGGTAAAGGAGACGGTATGGGATGGGTTAGGTGGGTAAAGGAGACGGTATGGGATGGGTTAGGTGGGTAAAGGAGACGGTATGGGATGGGTTAGGTGGGTAAAGGAGACGGTATGGGATGGGTTAGGTGGGTAAAGGAGACGGTATGGGATGGGTTAGGTGGGTAAAGGAGACGGTATGGGATGGGTTAGGTGGGTAAAGGAGACGGTATGGGATGGGTTAGGTGGGTAAAGGAGACGGTATGGGAGGGTTAGGTGGGTAAAGGAGACGGTATGGGAAGGGTTAGGTGGGTAAAGGAGACGGTATGGGAAGGGTTAGGTGGGTAAAGGAGACGGTATGGGAAGGGTTAGGTGGGTAAAGGAGACGGTATGGGATGGGTTAGGTGGGTAAAGGAGACGGTATGGGAAGGGTTAGGTGGGTAAAGGAGACGGTATGGGAAGGGTTAGGTGGGTAAAGGAGACGGTATGGGAAGGGTTAGGTGGGTAAAGGAGACGGTATGGGAAGGGTTAGGTGGGTAAAGGAGACGGTATGGGAAGGGTTAGGTGGGTAAAGGAGACGGTATGGGATGGGTTAGGTGGGTAAAGGAGACGGTATGGGATGGGTTAGGTGGGTAAAGGAGACGGTATGGGAAGGGTTAGGTGGGTAAAGGAGACGGTATGGGAAGGGTTAGGTGGGTAAAGGAGACGGTATGGGAAGGGTTAGGTGGGTAAAGGAGACGGTATGGGAAGGGTTAGGTGGGTAAAGGAGACGGTATGGGAAGCGTTAGGTGGGTAAAGGAGACGGTATGGGAAGGGTTAGGTGGGTAAAGGAGACGGTATGGGAAGGGTTAGGTGGGTAAAGGAGACGGTATGGGATGGGTTAGGTGGGTAAAGGAGACGGTATGGGAAGGGTTAGGTGGGTAAAGGAGACGGTATGGGATGGGTTAGGTGGGTAAAGGAGACGGTATGGGAAGGGTTAGGTGGGTAAAGGAGACGGTATGGGAAGGGTTAGGTGGGTAAAGGAGACGGTATGGGAAGGGTTAGGTAGGTAAAGGAGACGGTATGGGAAGGGTTAGGTAGGTAAAGGAGACGGTATGGGAAGGGTTAGGTGGGTAAAGGAGACGGTATGGGATGGGTAAATGTGGAAGATGAAAGGTAGAGCAAATGGAGGAAGAAAGTGGGAAGGATTGAGGAGAAAGATATATTACATGGAAATCAAGGAAGGGGTAGTGGAAAAGACGGAGGGAAATAATAGGACATGGGGGAGGCAGTGATAGTGAGGCAGGAAGGAAAAGAACGGTGAAGAGGATACAGAGCACCATACTCTGCTAGACACACCATCACTACACCAATGCCCTATCACCATCACACAGACACACAAAGTCAGGAAGTGGAATAGTCTAGCAAGTGATGTAGTGGAGGCAGGAACCATACACAGCTTTAAGACGAGGTATGATAAAGCTCATGGAGCAGGGAGAGAAGGAACCCAGTAGCGATCAGTGAAGAGGCGGGGCCAGGAGCTGAGTCTCGACCCCTGCAACCACAGTTAGGTGAGTACACACACACACACATGCCACTA
>WNWK01000141.1:575000-597500 GCA_009830355.1 Cherax destructor
TCAACACAACCAGATTATCACATCAACACAACCAGATCATCACATCAACACAACCAGATCTTCACATCAGCACAACCAGATCAGCACAACCAGATCATCACATCAGCACAACCAGATCATCACATCAACACAACCAGATCATCACATCAACACAACCAGATCATCACATCAACACAACCAGATCATCACATCAACACAACCAGATCATCACATCAACACAACCAGATCATCACATCAACACAACCAGATCATCACATCAACACAACCAGATTATCACATCAACACAACCAGATCATCACAACACAACCAGACTCTGATCATAAATTGGTTGGAATAGCGGTAGCAACGTTTCGAGGTCCACAGAACGGTCAATGTCTCGAGCGAAACGCATATGTCGCAGGAAGAAAAGGCATGTTGTGGAAAGGGCTTCTAATTGGGTCACCGTTTCGCTTTGTGTAGAACTTTGTTATGATTGTGCACAGGGCGAAACGTTGTCCCAATAAAATCCATCTAGATGCTGTTTTTTAAAAAAAAATCGTATAACACACACACACACACACACACACACACTCGTATTCGCTCAGAGTGAATGACTCTTGTTCCAAGAAATTGGCGCTACCTCACACCTTGGATCAAGCCTTATTACCTCCCCTTCTCCCCTCAGGCTCTGTATGATAACATATACATCAATCACCCGCTTGTTACACCTGTCGAACACTAACTATTACCGACTACAGGATGGACACGGGGTGCACAGTAAACTAGCCACTACCATCCATAGGATGGACACGGGGTGCACAGTAAACTAGCCACTACCATCCATAGGATGGACACGGGGTGCACAGTAAACTAGCCACTACCATCCATAGGATGGACACGGGGTGCACAGTAAACTAGCCACTACCATCCACAGGATGGACACGGGGTGCACAGTAAACTAGCCACTACCATCCATAGGATGGACACGGGAGTGCACAGTAAACTAGCCACTACCATCCACAGGATGGACACGGGGTGCACAGTAAACTAGCCACTACCATCCACAGGATGGACACGGGGTGCACAGTAAACTAGCCACTATCATCCACAGGATGGACACGGGGTGCACAGTAAACTAGCCACTACCATCCACAGGATGGACACGGGTGCACAGTAAACTAGCCACTACCATCCACAGGATGGACACGGGATGCACAGTAAACTAGCCACTACCATCCATAGGATGGACATAGGTGCACAGTAAACTAGCCACTACCATCCACAGGATGGACACGGGGTGCACAGTAAACTAGCCACTACCATTCATAGGATGGACACGGGTGCACAGTAAACTAGCCACTACCATCCATAGGATGGACAAGGTGCACAGTAAACTAGCCACTACCATCCACAGGATGGACACGGGTGCACAGTAAACTAGCCACTACCATCCATAGGATGGACACGGTGCACAGTAAACTAGCCACTACCATCCACAGGATGGACACGGGGTGCACAGTAAACTAGCCACTACCATCCATAGGATGGACACGGGGTGCACAGTAAACTAGCCACTACCATCCACAGGATGGACACGGGGTGCACAGTAAACTAGCCACTACCATCCACAGGATGGACACGGGGTGCACAGTAAACTAGCCACTATCATCCACAGGATGGACACGGGGTGCACAGTAAACTAGCCACTACCATCCACAGGATGGACACGGGGTGCACAGTAAACTAGCCACTACCATCCACAGGATGGACACGGGATGCACAGTAAACTAGCCACTACCATCCACAGGATGGACACGGGGTGCACAGTAAACTAGCCACTACCATTCATAGGATGGACACGGGGTGCACAGTAAACTAGCCACTACCATCCACAGGATGGACACGGGATGAACAGTAAACTAGCCACTACCATCCACAGGATGGACACGGGGTGCACAGTAAACTAGCCACTACCATTCATAGGATGGACACGGGGTGCACAGTAAACTAGCCACTACCATCCATAGGATGGACATAGGTGCACAGTAAACTAGCCACTACCATCCACAGGATGGACACGGGGTGCACAGTAAACTAGCCACTACCATTCATAGGATGGACACGGGGTGCACAGTAAACTAGCCACTACCATCCATAGGATGGACATAGGTGCACAGTAAACTAGCCACTACCATCCACAGGATGGACACGGGGGGCACAGTAAACCAGCTTCTTCGATAACAAAAATTTAAAGCTCTTCACTGTCGCTGATCCAGTGTTTCCTCACACTGTACACAGTGAGCGTGTTATATACAACGAATTAAAAGACTGTTAAATCCCCCGTTGCCAGACGATACCCTCCCATATGTAATTTATTTACTAACTGCTAACTATGTGTATTTACAAGGATCATTGTTCAAATCCCCGTTTCGTGTTCAGTTTATTCACCGACTGTAGTTCATTACGACTTGGGTTTGTGAACTATGTTTAGCCTAGTATAGTTTAGCTTCTGTGAAAGTAAGCGAGGTTAAATTTATATTTGTAAATATTTAATTCGCTGTTTTGCTTAAAACGTTCAGAAATTGACGCAAATACGTTAGGAAACGTAGGGTTTTGAGGACGTGTTTCCTGCACACAGCTGAGGCGGACATGTGACTGAGTTTAGCTGCTGATGCTGATGCAGTGACAACTGGTACTCGTATCAGTGAACAATTTAATTATCTACAACAAGTGTTGACCTGTGTGCGTTATCCAGACGGTGCAGGCTCGATCCTACGTCTAGTAAAAACGAGTCCGACACACTGCGTAACTTTACACGCCAACTTCAGACTAGGCGAGCACAATTATAGGTACTGTGTCTCTCGCTTAGTGGACGAAGGATCAATCCTGTCACTCGTTGCGCTGAATGACCCACACGGCTTTAGCGCTTTACACAAGTAAATAACCAAGTTGAGATAGCGAGCAAGAGGCCTCACACAGCGCTACGTTACTTACCTCCCGAACTTTACCAGTCCATAAAACTGTAAACTGAGATAATAATACTAATAATAACAAGAGTTACCACCACCACCACCACGTTCTTCGACGTCTTCCTTCAGCCTCAGCCAGTAAATAAAAATGTTCCCTTGGGTAATCCCCGCTGCAGCAAGATAATTAAAATGATCCATCAGAGAATCTTCCTCGCAGCAGCCCCGCCGCGGCCGCCGGAGTAGCGCCCGACAAAACTATGCCAGTGAAAATTACACGAATTCGCGACTGGTGCGTATCATCTGGTAATGAAAATTAGCGGAGTGGGCAGCCACGTCCAAGATTAATGTGAGGGCCGACGCTGTGGCCGCCCAGCACCACGGCTGGAAGGTCGTGTCTTCTCCAAGCCTAGTGTGGTCTTGGGAGGTCCCCCTTGTTCTCTACTCTCTCAGGCTTTCCTCCTGAGAAAATGTTTAATTGGGAGGTTCTCTGTTTTCAACTCTTCTGAATTTCCTTGTGAGAAAACGTATTCATTGTGAGGTAACCTCTTGCTCCTCCACTCTCTCAGTATATACTTGTGAAAATCGTTCTCAGGATGTTTCCGCCATGAGCTGTCCACAGGATTCTTGTACTTATCCTTATTACTCATGGTAACTATGCTCTCATGCGTATATTTAGTGCATCTATTAGTTTTCTTATGGCTTTGTCCGCAACTAACTGTAATTTTTTTTTATATAATACTGTTAACATTTTTTATAATTTTAATTATATTTATCTTGTATCTGAGGAGTTTGAGCTCTAGCTCTTGGATCGTACTTTTTCACTGGGATTAACGTGTGTCTCACTCCCTGCCCTCTCTATTATGTACTTCAGACTCCATGTTCTGAGTGCTCCTTCACTACTTCCCTTCCTTATGCTTTCCATTTGTTCACCTTTTCATGTTGAAGGAATTCTTTTATTCTCTTTTGGTGGGTTATTTAAACTTTTAGTCTTTGTCTCTCGTTGTGCTTACTGCCATCTCAGTTTATTTGTCTTTATCACCTTTGTCTTTGTCAGTGGCACACCTACATTTTTGGGGCCCTGAAGCTTGAATTGTTATGGGTGCCCCTTTGCAACCCCTTCTCATACAATAGATCCAAATTTTTTATGTAATGTGGACTAAAGTGGCTTCTGGGACCCCTCCGGGATTAGGGGCCCTGAAGCTTAAGCTTCATTAGTTTCATAGTAGATTCGTCCCTAGTCTTTGTACATTTTATGTTGTGGTCATGTCTCCTCTGTTTCTCCAGTCTCCTAGCGATGCAAGATATATAGTATCTCTCTTAACTTGTCTTGGTATTTTAGCTCGCTGCCTGCCCTTGGTGAACAAGACACTGTTCAACATTAGCATTTCTGAAACCAGTCTTGTAGTATTAATTCTCTGAACCTTTTCTTTCTGTGTTTGATGAAGTGAGGGTTCCATGCTGGCGCCGCGTACTCCAGTATTGGTTGTATGCCTGCCGTGTACAGTGATCTGAATGCTTCCATGTTTACAGATTCCCGAGGGCTGTTCTTGCATCTTACAGCTTTGCAAGTGCTGTCCATGTTATCCGATTTATTTGTTTATCAAGGCGAACATCATAATAAATCTTCCTCTGTTTTTTTTTCTCTCTCTCGGTCGCATCGGTTGAATATTCTTATCATGGCAACTTTATTTCGCTTACTATTTCTGTAACGGTTAGAAACTGATGCTGGGAAATTCGCTCGAAAATTGGTGAAGTAAAATGGAGGTAAGTTGTAAACGAAGCTAATTTGTAAATGGAGATAAGTTGTAAATAGAGAGATAGTGTCCTCTTCTAACTTAAGCTCACCTCTGTACTAATCTGCGAGAAATAATTTTTGGGGAGCTAAAGTTCTTTGGAGATGCAGCTTCCACGTTTACCCCCGTTGTTCCAAACTTTTTCATGTCGTTCTCTCCACATCCATCCCGTCAGTGCCTCTTGGGTATTGTGTATGTTGTGATTAGGTGTTCACCGATCCTTCAGTCCTCCAGAGAAATAAGTTGCTGTTCCTTTAGTCTTTCCTCGGCTCTAAAAGCTAGTTTTGTTGAAAACCTTTGGGAATACTAGATCGTATGTACATGTTTATTCACGTTTGAATACCTAGAGGGATTCCTCTCTGTGAGGGAGAATAAGGGATACCGGTGAGGTATTCCCACGTGACCAGACATGCATAGAGAAAGCAAAACTATTTTTTTATCCCAGGGAAATGTACTGTGAGGGATACCTTGAGGAATCCTTCACCGGTATCCCCTTAAGGTATTCCTCACACGGGTATCCTCATGGATTTTTCGTCCAAAAATGTGTCCCTCAATGAGGGGCTCTTGATCCAGGGAATTAATCATGTCCTCCTCTTCCTTGGATCGATTTTGATTGCCTCTCGTTCCTATTCCCCCTTCCCCCACCCCCATGGAACTCTGTGGTTCCCTACGGATTTAGCGTTTCCCCCATGATAAAACTATAATAATTATAAAATAATGTAATGTAATGAGCTTTTAGACATTTTCCTTTATTAATAAAAATTCAGTTCTGCTTACATATTTTATAATAAATTGTTATTACTGAAAATATTTTTATTATGACTATTATTGGTGGTAGTATTAATAATTATATTTTTTATATTTATATTATTATTATTGTTATTATTGTTATATTTTTACTATTATCAAGAATTATTACTGTAATATTATCAATACTGCGAAAATTATTTTTTGAATATTATTAACTGTCTTTACTGATATTATTACTGCTAATTATTATTACTGCTGAGATTAAAATATTTCCTTTTTTTTTAATATATAAAAAATCTTGACATAAAAACTGGCTGCAATTAAATATTTATGTCTTATTACTGCTGCTTTATTTTTCGATAAACTGCATTATCTTATGAAGATTATAAAATATATAGTGACGACACAGAGAGGTAGACAGGGAGGTGGAGATGGTAGACATGGAGTGGAGATAGTAGACAGAGGTGTGGAGATGGTAGACAGGCAGAGATGGGTGACAAAACGGCTGCGGGAATGCACTTCACACAGCATCCCTTCACAGAACTGCCTCGGCAAACACCACAGCAGCTCACAGTGCGATTCCAGCGGGATGGACTCAGGGTTAAGATTAAGTCTGTGGGCCATACACGCCCTCACCCACACGCCTACGCCCCACGCCCACACCCTCAAACCCACGCTTACACCCACATTCTCCACACACAGTCGGAGACTGGAACCTAATGTCGTACTAAGGATAATGTTAGAGGCACACGTTGAAGAACAATATTTTGGTGGGACGACGTTTCGCTCTGTTCAAGCTTCGTCAGAGAGCGAAATGTTATTTCAGTAAAAGCTTGCCGTAGTCATGATAAACATCACTATATCATCACAAACATCACAATATCACAAACATCACTATATCATCACAAAGATCATCACTGTATCATCACAAGCATAATCAACACAATCATCAATGTTACAAATATGATTATCATCAGGCTGGATAGTTCATCTCCTGGATAAAAGATTCTCTCCAAACGCCTCTAATACTTCAGCCCAAAATCAACTGTCTTTTAGGGACCACTAACCTTCAAAATATAAATATAAATTATATATATATATATATATATATATATATATATATATATATATTATATATATATATATATATATATATATATATATATATATATATATATATATATATATATATATATATATATTATATGCATGTGTAATTATGCAGACGTGTCAAAGATATGACCATCATGCCTAGATAATTGTTTGTGTGTTCTTCGTATCAATACTTCATACCACAGCTCTTCCTCTGAAGATGTATGTGCAACCACACGAAAGCTATTTTTTTTCCAATCGCTGGCAAATTAAACTGCCGGGCCAGTCTTGACGAATGGCTATATCTTCCTGCCCAAAACGTTTACTTCCAGTGAGTCATATCCATGTCTAAACACACAAGAATGGCTGCGAACTCCCAAGAATGTCTTTTTCCCAGAAAATAAAGAGAAGACCAATATATTTTTCCTCCTGAGGATATGTGGTTGTGGGTAATTCACTGGCAGTTAGTACACAGCTGTTCTAACAAACACAATAACCAGCGCACGTTGGACCATAACGGAAGAAAAGGTTAGGTTAGACTCTTTCAATGTTCCCTTTTTCTGAATTATTATTATTCTTAGCGAAACTGCCGATGTGCTTCTTCAGTAATTTAAATTGTTCTATATCTTATAAAGGATCTGATGCTTATTATCTTTCAACGAACTTAGAGCTGTATCTTTTTCTAAGGACATAAAGCTACATATCTCGTAAGAGATTCAAAGCTATACATCTCTTGAAGGACCTGTTATACTATATGTTACCAAAAATTATACACATTTATATCTCGCGTCCTGTGTACTTATCCCTTTGTTCATGTGGCGTAATTTTGATAATCTGTACTCTCTATCTTGTAGAAGAATAAAGCTTTCATTTATATGCATTGATCTGGATGGTGGTGGTGGTATTTTTGTTCGTCAGAGACATGAGGAATATTTTGTTTACCCTGAAGATTTTGGTCACTTGACCCGTGAAATAGAATTATCACATCATAAACTGGGATGTCCTGGCTTCTTTGCACCACTTAATTGCATAGGAACATTTCCTTCCCCCTCGCTCTCCTGGAAAGATCTGTTAATCTCTTCTTCAATGCTAACAACTAAATAGCATTAAAAAATGTATCATTACAGAATTAAAATAACCTTCTGTATTCGAGAAGCAAAAATTTATTAATTTCTGTATTGAAACTCGAAATGTAATGTGAATTACCAATGAAAAAATAATCGGAAAATAGAGAAATAAAAGATATTAGCATTTTATATTTAGACCATAGAGTTCTGTTAGAGGCAGTGGCAGTACCACTGGAGGGGGCTATGAGGGTAAAAATCATCCCCACCCAGGCACATCTTATATTTTTTATTAATGGCTAATTATCACTGCATTATATTGACTAGTGACCACAAAAAACATGATTGCTTAATATATGTAACACGATTAGTGACAATCATATGTTTTTTAATGACGATTTCTTTGATTTTTCAGCATCTCATTGTTTTTAAAATTCTAGAATGAAACCCTGGCTTAAGAGACCCCCTTCCCTCCAGAATGAAACCCTGGCTTAAGAGACCCCTTCCCTCCAGAATGAAACCCTGGCAGCCTTCTCCAGAATGAAACCTGGCAAGCCCCCTTCCCTCCAGAATGAAACCCTGGCTTAAGAGACCCCCTTCCCTCCAGAATGAAACCCTGGCTTAAGAGACCCCCTTCCCTCCAGAATGAAACCCTGGCTTAAGAGACCCCCTTCCCTCCAGAATGAAACCCTGGCTTAGAGCCCTCCAAAACCCTCTCAGAATGAAACCTGGCTTAAGAGACCCCCTTCCCTCCAGAATGAAACCCTGGCAATGAAATCCTGGCTGCGTTACTGCTATCAAGGTCACTACAGATTCTTAAATATTTATATCATTATCTTTTTCCCAGCAGATTCATCGTTGAGTGGATAGTGAGACTCACGAATACAGTGACCACACAGGTTCTCACACCTGATTACCCACACGGACTGCAACAACCTCTTCATACTTAGGCTCGGGTGAGTACTGTAATCTGTAATCATAGTGTTATTTATTGGTGTGTGTACTCACCTAGTTGTCGTTGCAGGGGTCGATTCACAGCTCCTGGTCCCGCAGTTGTACTCACCTAGTTGTGTGTGTGTGTGTGTAATATTTCAAGAGCAGCATTTTCTAATCTGGATTCTGTAGGTTATATATTATGGGGAGTTAAAGAGCCCAGAGATGTATATATATTTTTTTTTTTATGCTAGAGAATTTTTTTTTTTTTAAAGTTACAGGATTAACACAAGATAAAACAAAAAATATGTTGAAACAGAACTTAAGATGAACTAAATCGAGGCGAAACTCAACACGTTTGTCGGTTTTGTAACTTAAGTTTTGTAACTTCGGCTTTGTAACTTCAGTTTTGTAACTTCAGTTTTGTAACTTAGGCTTTGTAACTTCAGTTTTGTAACTTCAGTTTTGTAGCTTCAGTTTTGTAACTTCAGTTTTGTAACTTCGGTTTTGTAGCTTCAGTTTTGTAACTTCGGTTTTGTAACTTCAATTTTGTAACTTCAGTTTTGTAGCTTCAGTTTTGTAGCTTCAGTTTTGTAACTTCGGCTTTGTAACTTCAGTTTTGTAACTTCAGTTTTGTAACTTCAGTTTTGTAACTTCTGCTTTGTAACTTCAGTTTTGTAACTTCTGCTTTGTAACTTCAGTTTTGTAACTTCTGCTTTGTAACTTCTGCTTTGTAACTTCTGCTTTGTAACTTCGGCTTTGTAACTTCGGCTTTGTAACTTCAATTTTGTAACTTCGGCTTTGTAACTTCAGTTTTGTAACTTCAGTTTTGTAACTTCGGCTTTGTAACTTCAGTTTTGTAACTTCTGCTTTGTAACTTCAGTTTTGTAACTTCGGCTTTGTAACTTCAGTTTTGTAACTTCTGCTTTGTAACTTCGGCTTTGTAACTTCGGCTTTGTAACTTCAGTTTTGTAACTTCAGTTTTGTAACTTCGGCTTTGTAACTTCAGTTTTGTAACTTCGGCTTTGTAACTTCAGTTTTGTAACTTCTGCTTTGTAACTTCGGCTTTGTAACTTCAGTTTTGTAACTTCGGCTTTGTAACTTCGGCTTTGTAACTTCAGTTTTGTAACTTCGGCTTTGTAACTTCAGTTTTGTAACTTCGGCTTTGTAACTTCGGCTTTGTAACTTCAGTTTTGTAACTTCGGCTTTGTAACTTCGGCTTTGTAACTTCTGCTTTGTAACTTCGGCTTTGTAACTTCTGCTTTGTAACTTCAGTTTTGTAACTTCAGTTTTGTAACTTCGGCTTTGTAACTTCTGCTTTGTAACTTCGGCTTTGTAACTTCTGCTTTGTAACTTCAGTTTTGTAACTTCGGCTTTGTAACTTCTGCTTTGTAACTTCGGCTTTGTAACTTCGGCTTTGTAACTTCAGTTTTGTAACTTCGGCTTTGTAACTTCGGCTTTGTAACTTCGGCTTTGTAACTTCGGCTTTGTAACTTCAGTTTTGTAACTTCGGCTTTGTAACTTCGGCTTTGTAACTTCGGCTTTGTAACTTCAGTTTTGTAACTTCGGCTTTGTAACTTCGGCTTTGTAACTTCAGTTTTGTAACTTCGGCTTTGTAACTTCGGCTTTGTAACTTCGGCTTTGTAACTTCGGCTTTGTAACTTCAGTTTTGTAACTTCGGCTTTGTAACTTCGGCTTTGTAACTTCAGTTTTGTAACTTCGGCTTTGTAACTTCGGCTTTGTAACTTCGGCTTTGTAACTTCGGCTTTGTAACTTCGGCTTTGTAACTTCAATTTTGTAACTTCGGCTTTGTAACTTCGGCTTTGTAACTTCGGCTTTGTAACTTCGGCTTTGTAACTTCAGTTTTGTAACTTCGGCTTTGTAACTTCGGCTTTGTAACTTCAGTTTTGTAACTTCAACTTTAGGGTCACCAGCGCCTTGATGAGACTTGCCTTGAGGGTGAGGCTTCGATCTCGATGCCGTTGGTGTCTTAACGAGATTGTTAGCGCTCGCTTCGCGGCTCGTTAGCGCTTCCGCAGGAATCATCGGGGATGTGGGTGTAACGATCAGCGCTCTGCCATCCTCGATCGTCGGGATTACCGGCTGAAAAAAAAAATCTAGATAACTGCGCTGGCGCTTCGCCGAAATTATCCAGATTTTGGGAGATTTATTGAGGATTTGTCGGATTAGCTTTATACAGCGTTGAATTTGCATGCCAAGAGCTATTATCTACCTCAGGTAGGCACCGACCACAGTCGACTGATTCACTGGAACCTAGTTATTCCTAGGTGAACAGGGGGAGGAAGTGTAAAAAGCACTGGTGTGTATAGTCCCGCCTGAGAATCGAAGCCAGGCCCCTCCGGTTGTGAGCCGGGGCGGATTATCACGGATTAAGAAGGATTTTAGGGGCTTTGATTGCAATCATGGGAGCATTTGTGAAGCTCTCGCAGCATGGATAAAATCAGCTAGGAATTGCCGATGTTATTATGGTATTGACGATATCATTATAGCCTTGACGATATACTTAAATCATTGACGATATTTAAATTATTGACACTCTTGTTAGATCTTTAGCGATATCGTTACAAGTTTGGTGATATTGTTGATGTCTTAATGATAGCGTCGGAGACTTTGCGATATCATTAGAGCGTTCACGGTATCCTGGGAGTGTTGATGATGTCGTTATTGTTTTCGCAATATCCTCGGATTCCTTGTGATACCGCCTAAGGCACAACGATATCACCGAGACCATAATGACATTGCCTAGACTAGCGATGTCGCAGCAGCTGCTGCGACAGGTACTGCCGAAAGACTTCGACTGGTACTGCCGAAGTACTTCGACTGGTTTATTTTCCCGAAGGAGACGAATGTTTGGCATATGCCTGGGGTGAGTCGGAGGGATCGTCGGCACTTGAGGGAGATCGTAGGTTATTACTGTTAATAGAACGATTGTTGAGCAATTACAGCTTTAAGTGCGGCTTTGTGTGCCCTCTATTGCCGGAGAGAGAGGGGAAGAGAGAGATGAGGGGAGGGAGAGGAAAAGGGAGGCTGTGGAGCGATAAATGGGACAGTAAGTATGTGGAACAAGCTAGCACGAAATAAATGTATAATATATATATATATATATATATATATATATATATATATATATTGTACCTACGTCTGGGTACCAACTTCGGTATATCCACATTCACTTACCTATATTCACGTACCCTTAACCAGACTCTCTCATCCACATTCACTCATCAGCATACCCACACCTAAGTACCCACATTCATGTACAAGCGTCTAGCTGCTGATATCTATGTACAAGTTTGCTATATTCTCCCCACGAGCACCAAGAGTTCCCCAACCTCATAACTATACATAACAAAGGAAGGGTAGTGCACATGGGTGCGTATACGCATGAATACATCACTAGCTTATCCGTCCGATACTCTGGTGGGAAATTGTTTTTTCTCTCTCCTTATACCTCACCCAAAATGACATATATGTCGACGGAAACGATATATTTTGACCTAAACGATATACTTCAACCAAAGCGACATACTCTCAATTGGAAAGGACATACAGGGGTATAGCCAGCAGGTTATATTCTATTTGAAAAAAAAACGGTGTTTGGTGATTTAAAAATAATTATATTGCTACAGAATCTGATCCTTCTTGATTCAAGAAACCGGAGCTTATACCCTTCTTTGGGTATAAGCTTGAATGCCTCCCAGTTTCTATCCTCCCTTCCCTCCCAGGCGCTGTATGACTTCCCCGAGGGTTTAGCGCTTCAACCTGAATACAGTTGAGTCCTGTATTGAGACAAAATGAGGTACACTGTGTGGGCGAAACGTTGCCAATAAAGGGTCCGATTCTACTTTTTTTCAAGAATACAACAAAAAATAGAAATTAGTTTGTTTTGAAACAAGTTATGGAGTATGTTTTGCTATGCTCTTACGCAGAACAGTTTTCTGAATGCTGTAACGGAAGAACAGTCTTATGTTATTGAGTACTGAATAACAAACATGAACGTATAACACCACTTACATTGAAAGATTGTTTACGATAGATAAGAACCAGTTAGCTCTGGTGCAAATACAATGCCAATGACTAGAGCATTGGTGCGTATATATGCACATAGTAACACCTAGGTGTTACTAAATACACAGGTGTTTAGAAACACCTATGGATCATTAAACACACAGGTATTTAGAAACATCTATATATCACATCTATGTATCATTAAACACACAAGTGTTTAGACTTGTATTGTTTTGCAGTCTTTGGAAACACTAGTGAATATTTTTTTGAAACGACTAAGTAAGGGATTGATTTGAGCACGTTTGTTCTTCGTGGAAAGATGGGGATTGTAACACGTTTGTTCTTCGTGGAAAGATGGGGATTGTAACACGCTTGTTATTCGTGGTAAGATGGGGATTGTAACTCGCTTGTTATTCGTGGTAAGATGGGGATTGTAACACGCTTGTTATTCGTGGTAAGATGGGGATTTTAGCAAGTTATTATTCGTGGTAAGATGGGGATTGTAACACGCTTGTTATTCGTGGTAAGATGGGGATTTTAACACGCTTGTTATTCGTGGAAAGATGGGGATTTTAGCAAGTTATTATTCGTGGTAAGATGGGGATTTTAACACGTTGTTATTCATGGTAAGATGGGGATTTTAACACGTTGTTATTCATGGTAAGATGGGGATTTTAACACGTTGTTATTCGTGGAAAGATGTGGGTTTGCGTGAGGATAAGTGGAGTGCCAAGAAGAGGAGAACAGTGGCTGCGGCACCGTAGTATTACGCTAATTGAAAATAACCCCTCGATGAACATGGGAAGACTGGCACCAGCAGGATGCTAGATGATCTACAAGTGAGCCTTAACACCCTCAGACATGCGATACTAAAGGTCAAAATCCTACCCACAAGTAATGTGACCTTGGCTCTGCTGCAACTCTTATTTTCATTCTAGCAGCTGGAGCATTTACAGCCCAGCTCCCTACACCACACCTCTCTCTGTCTATCTCTTTCTTTAACTCTGTCTCTACATTTCAAGAATCAATTTCTGTTAGCTACAACGTAATGTAGAACATAAGTTCAGAAAACTATATCGGACTTAAAGTTTTAACGTTAGGTGGGAGGGTATGTAAAGGTTAGTAGTGCATAATTAGTGGGCAGAATAAAAATATAAACACATCTCTTTCGACATAAACTGGAAAATTTAAGGTTTTGCGACGTTTCGGCCCGTTCTGTTCCTTTATGAAGGCGAGATTATGGTCCAGGGCGATCCGAAACGTCGACTAGTTATTTTTTTTTTCATTTTGTGGGTTGTGAACTTTCGCAACCACGGTATCGCGATTTAATCTTGAAAATAAACACTTGTGTACTGACCATCGACGGAGGGCGAAGGGCACTGCGAAGTGAGATAAGAACCCATCGGGTAGCCTGGGTACGACGTTTGTGGGTACATGGGAGGAAAACCATAGCCCGGAGGGTTGTAGCCGGGTGTGGGCGGCTGCTGGTAGCCTAGGGGCTGGGCGTAGGGCGGCGTGTGGGCCATGCTAGCCAGCCCCTGCTGGGGTAGGTCCATGTACTTGGAGGCCAGGTCTTGGTCCGGCATGGTAGCGGTCTCTGCGGAAGCCAGCTTGGTGGGCAAGTGTGTGAGTCCTGGTGGTGTAGATAAAGGTAGGACGCGACACTGGTTACTGTCACTTAATACACAGGGCGACGGCAGGTTAGGCCTGGCCTCAAAGCCCCGCCAACACTCCTGATACACTCTACAGTACTTAGCTTCACTGCAGAGCAGATACTTGTGTCTGCGTCTAATCCCTCAAGGTAACAGCTATCACCCCTGGAGCCATCGCCACGCCCCCACACGCGAACTCCTCTCCCTGATTGGCTGGCGCGGCGGCCGAGAGCCTCTGACGTCACGACATTCGTCTCTACTGGAACGCCGGCAGCCAATGGCCTTCCCTCTTCCTTCCATTCTGTCACGCCCATTCCAGGCCAGCTCCTGGAAGTCATGCAACGCCTGCTGGAGTGCTTGACAGCTAGAGTCGAGACGAGAAATGGAACATACAAGTTATAACTTGCACTTAAGGCAATTACATATAAACTATATATTGAATTTAGTTTGTAATTGTAAGGTTATGGCAGCTGGAAGGCTAGCTTTAATCCAGTTCTAAATTAATGCTTATTGTGTGTGCATGTTGGTGTCTGGTGTGATATATATCAGAGTAAAGAGAAGATGAGGCCATGGACAACCCTTCACACAATCGTCTTTCTTTTTTTTTGCACCATTTTAGAGTCTGTCGCCTGGATTCCTGCAATCACGCTGCTTGTGTTAATTAGGTTATTGGAGGAAGGTGTGAGGACAGGTAGAGCGGCCGTGTCATTGGTACACGTCGGGACGTTGTCAGTAAAACACACGGCAGGAACCATGACGTCACCTGACACCTCCGACAACCCTCACAAACACCGCCAAACAAACATAAAGCGCGTATAGAAAAAGTGTGCGCGCTGGCGCGCGTACAAACAGACACAAACACCCGGACAACACACACACACACACACACACACACACACACACACACACACACACACACACCTACCTCAGTACAAAAACCTGAAGATGACCAATCCTGCAGAATCTCTCTACAAGACTCATTGATAACCCACATCCTCGCTCGTTCATTCATACCACCCCCGTTACCTGTCATTAAAGATTACTCTAAACGCAACCCTTATCTCCACGCGACATAAGGACCGTTTTTCCCACGGTGGCCGCTTTATGATTTAAGGCCTTGCCTACCCTTGTTAGTAATTTACTAACAAATCCGTATAATCATGGCCACGCCACCACCAGGAGAGTCTGGTGGGGTTTTAGCGCACTCACCGGCCCTCCGCTCACTCTTCACTCTTAGTTTCACTCGAATGCTTTCCGCACGTGGTCACGGCCAAGTAGTCCGTTTGGCGTATACGCGCACACGCACGAGTGCACACACGCACGTGCGCACACAAGTAGACACATGCACACACAAACACAGGTGCACACCACACAAACACACACACACACAGGTGCACACCACATAGACACACACAGGTGCACACAAGGGGTCACAATTGGAAGTTGAAGACTCATATGAGCCAAAGGGATGTTAGGAAGTATTTCTTTAGTCATAGAGTAGTCAGGAAGTGCAATAATCTGGCAAGTAACGTAGTGGAGGCAGGAACCATACATAGTTTTAAGACGAGGTATGATAAAGCTCATGGAGCAGGGATAGAGTGGACCTAGTAGCGATCAGTGAAGAGGCGGGGCCAGAAGCTGTGAATCGACCCATGCAACCACAAATAGGTCAGTACACCACAGAAACAAACACACACACACACACACAGGAACAAGTTATGCATTTGTCAGTGTGGAATCACTAGAAGAAAATGAAAAAAGAGAGGGATACTAACCAAAAAAAGGGCAGGAAGGTAGAGAAGATGTGAATGGCACTAGAGTGGACAGTAGCTGGTTTAAAGAGCATGATGGACGAGGAATGGCAAAGCAAGTTTAGCTCTCTCTGGGAGGAAGCTGGAAATTTATTGATAAGGAAGAGATGAAAGCTTGGAATAGAAGAAAAGATCAACCACCACTGATAAATGAGAGCCAGAAGAGTGGAAGAGGAATGAAAATGATGAAGACTAAAGAAACTCTGAAGATTGGGAGGCACAGGAGGTGATAAGAGAGAAAGCAAGGGAACTGACGATAACAGACAGTGCATTCTAAAGGGAAAGACAATGCAGGGGAGAGAGAGAGATTACTGATGCATGAACTTGAGGCTGCTGGTAGGTCAGCAAGAAGAGGGGAGGATCAGGAACAACAAGAGATTACAGCAGTCACTAAGTGTATAGAAACTGAGAAAGGGTAAGAGCAAAAGGAAATTTTTCAGATAATTGGAAAGTGCTCCCGGACAAGCGATGCCCGATCAAACTTGCCCTTCTGGATCAAGACAAGATCTTGATGGAACAGAAAAGAAAACGAGAGGGAACAGTTGAGGGAACGCGAAAAAAAAAAGAATGCTCGATCACAGGAAAGAGAAGTGAAGGGGAGAAAGGGAGAAGCAAGCGGATACAACATCCCAACCTCCAGGAATATCAAAAGTCTGAGTCAGTTTCCCATCTTTAAGCAGGTCCATTTTGATAAATTCCCGTAAAAGAACATTAACACAATGCAATCCACACCCTCCTCCCTCTTCATCCACAACTATAACCCTAACCAGTCCTGCTTTAACTACACACACACACACACACACACACGCCCCGATGGCACGGTGGCTAGCGCTCTTGCTTCACGCACGGAGGGCCCGGGTTCAATTCCCGGCGGGGCCGAAACATTTCGAAGTGTTTCGTTACACACACACACACACATACATACAACAGGCCTAGTGTCTAATCGACATGTGCCTAGGACAAAATGGTAACTAACACACACAGAGGGATGTTAGAAAATATTTCTTCAGTCATAGAGTTGTCAGAAAGTGCAGCTATCTGGAGAGTGATGTAGTGGAGGCAGGCTCCATACATAGCTTTAAGAAGAGGTACGATAAAGCTCTTGGAGCAGGAAGAGAGTGGACCTAGTAACGACTAGCTAAGAGACGGAGCCAGGAGCTGCGAATCGACAATGCAACCACAAGTAGGTGAGCACACACACGCTATGACTCGACTCCTGCAACCACAATTAGGTGAGTACAATTAGTTAAGGTGAGTACACACACACACTAATTCCAACTCGTCCCCTTTGCCTCTTGACATATGAGTAAGAAGCAGAAAACGTGGTCACTGTAAACCAGAGCATACTAATACTAACTGAAAGAGCTCAAGAGTGTGGATACATGAATGCAGATGGAATATCAAACAAGAATGACGAATTAAAAAAACGACTATTGGAAGCAGTGCCTACTCGTCATAATTTTTACAGACGAAACTAGCTGCAATGATAAGAGTTGCAATATTTCCAGCAAGGTATCGGGTAATGAGGAAACTGGTAAGAGGGAGAATTAATACTGCTAATCAGAAACCAGTAGAGTTTTAAACAGACGAGATGATAACCAGCAAAGATTCAAATAACTGATGTATCGTCAAACTCTACCCATTACGAAGATGCCTCTTGTTGCCTTGTTACCTTAATTCAAAGGTTTATATAAGGGAAGAGAGGAAAAGTAGAAAGAGGAGAATCCTGGAAAGAAAGTGGTGCAGCAGGATAAGAAAATAGAGTAGGACGAGGAGGAGGGGGGGGGAAGGAGAGCGGGGAAGAGAGGAAGGGGAGGTTGAGGAGGAGATGGAGGAGGAGGAAGAGGAGGCGTTTGACTTAACGAGGCCAGATTAAAAAGACGTAACAAGCACTTAGGATGGACGATAAGTGTCATTAAGGCGATCAGTAACTGGTCGTAATGACCCGATGGTGTCATAATAGCCGTGGGTCCCCTTTTTTTTCCTTCCCAGTTTTTATTTTTGTCGTGCTTGTGAATGAACAAGTTTCTTAAACAATCGTTATTATCCACGCTCGCCGAGCACTTCACACACACACAAAAACAAAGAAAAAATGTGAATTGATGAGGTGAACTGATTCAGCAATAATGTCTGTCACACAAGAGTTAGTGAGGATTCTTGCTTTGTTTACATCCAGTGTGGAGAGAGAGAGGAGGAGAGAGAGAGAGAGAGAGAGAGAGATTGCAATATCCTCCTCAAGTAGGTATTGTATTACCAGAGATGTTTCATCTTGAGGGATCGGACCAACTTTTCCTCTGGCAGTGTTTGCAATGACATTGTATTTTGTCAAGTTTTTGTTTCGTTGTTGTTGTTGTTGTTGTCAGGCTGGATTACGTGAATCATCCAGCTTGGCAACGCTCATTAAACTTTTATCTTACGTTATGATCCAGCCTGACAACGTTAACCAGACGTATAGCCTACGTTGTTATGATCCAGCCCGACCGCGTTATTCAGGTGCACAGCGTATGTCACTGCGAACCCAAGTACTACTTTTCAAAGGATCTGCAGTACTAGGTACTGCAATGAACCTGTTTTTAGCAGTCATGGTATAATAAGAAAAACAATGTATACATTCAGTGGTTTTTGTTTAACATTTATTGCCACTACCAGAATGTGTGTACATTTATAATACATCTGTGTACAGACTTCGTGGGTAAGTTACGCCTAGTAGTGAATAAAATTTTGAAATGAAATTGAGAATTTTCCCCTAGGTTACCAACCCTGCCTCTGAAACGTCAGAATGCCACAGCACCCTGTAAACCACACCAGTACTAGTGTGGTCGACTCATCCTTGAGATCTGTGGGTAACCGTGTTTCTAGCTGGCCGAGATGACATGCAGGATTTTTTTTTCTACTCACGAAATCGTAATAACACTATTGCAAACAAATTACCCAACGGGTGGGGCTTGAACCCATGGCAAGTGTTTTTTTTTTATGGCGTGTATCGTATATAGGACGAATGCCCCATACCAGACCTAAGGCAGCTGCTGCTACCGAGACCATCCACCCCTTCCACCCGACACATTCATGATCCACTCCAAGTTATTTTGAGTAAGAAGATAGAGAATACTGCCTGAGTTGTTTTGAAAAGGTAGGGAAATAGGGAGTATTGTTTTAGTTTTTGAATAAGTGGAAAGATAGCTGGTTAAAGCGTTAGTAACCTCACGCTCTTTCTTCATATTGGAGGACGAGATGTGTAATCACCTGTGTGGTATTCCAGATGTTCAGTTTGGGAGTGTTTTTGTGTTGAACATGTGTTGTGTACGTCGTAATTGGGTATCCCTGAAGGAGAACCTTAAAGAGGTTACCTCATTTTTTTTCTTCCAACTTTGCGATA
Organism: Cherax destructor; assembly: GCA_009830355.1. Taxonomy (NCBI): domain Eukaryota; kingdom Metazoa; phylum Arthropoda; class Malacostraca; order Decapoda; family Parastacidae; genus Cherax; species Cherax destructor. The sequence goes on from WNWK01000141.1 coordinate 594,449, forward strand.
TTATTTCGCTCATAACTCGAGAACGCCTCATCCAATTGGCTTCAAATTTTCAAGACTTGTGTAAGGCAATTAGGATCAAATTCTTGGAACATATGGCAGGTTTACGTTGCCTATGACCAAAGTTGTTGAACGCATTCCCAGCATCCTGGAATGATGAGGATTTTAGAAGCTGTCTGAGGCCTGGAATGCCTCAGGTAGCTTCTAAAATCCTCAGAGGTGTAGCATTAAACGTTCAAAAAGGCGCCAAAAAATTGACGACGTCTGAGAGTGGAATTCAGAGATGTAGGAGCGGCTTTGAACATTTTATGTGCAAAATAGTGTGAAATTTTTATTCCCATTAAATTACGTTAAATAAATTTCAGTTACCTCTTCTGACCGGCTTCAATATATTTACTGGTTGATGCATCTTACAGACAGGATAGTATCTGTTAAGTTTTATTTGCATACTGACAAATTTGTTGATGTAGTAAAATATAAAAAAAAACTTGGAGAATGACTCATCTGATCGGCTTCAAATTTTCGCCACAGGTGTGGTTTTCTGAACACAAGGCTAACATTGAACAAATAATGATATATATTTATATTTAATAACTAAAGAATGCTTCTTCTGATTGGCTTCAAAATATTATTGGCGATGCATTCTCTTAAGAAGGATTATAACCCATAAGTTTAGTCCCAGTAGCTAAAATAACTTGGAATCATTAGAATCAGATCAATTACTGGCGAATGCCTTTTCTGATCGGCTTCAAATTTTTACCATCGGTAGATTTCATTAAAGCACAGCCTGTCATTTCCATTAAGCAAATTGTTTCCCATGTATTAAATAGAGAATGCCTCGTTTGATAAACATTATCTCTCAGTCCACAGCAGGATCCGAACCTGCACACTTTGTATCCAAATACACAGTACTTTGATGCAGAGTGTGCAGGTTCGAATCCTGCTGTGAACTGAGAGATAATGTTTGAGATATATATATATATATATGTCGTGCCGATTAGGTAAAACTTGCGATTTTGGCTTAAATAGCAACGCTCACCTTGCCATATAAGACAAGTGAAAATTTGTGTATGCAATAATTTCGCCAAAATCATTCTGAACATAACGAAAAAAATATATTTCATTGTGTTTGTTTATTATTAAATAAATGGTAACGTATCTAAAATATATTTAGTTGGGTTAGGCTAAATTAAATTGCGCTTGTTGTAATAAGGTTAGGTAGGTTTTCAAAGTTTCTCTTGGTACAAAATTATAAATTCTTACATTAACATAAATGAAAAAAAATATCTTTAAACGTATAAGAGAAAATTTTAGAAAGGACTTAATTTTAGATGAGTTCTTGCTAATTGACTAGTTTTACTTATATATATATATATATATATATATATATATATATATATATATATATATATATATATATATATATATATATATATGAGAGGTAACCCCTTCTTGTGTGATGGAATATGAGAGGGAAATTTCATCCTTTGTGATGGAATATAATAGGGGGGGGGTAACATAGCTAGCGTTTGTTCCCGCTATATAACTCTGATATGGAGTACCGTAGTAGTTCAGTGCACAGTGTGACCAGACAGGTTGTTAGTGCTCGCTGCACGCAGTCCACGCACCACTGCCAGGCTGATCACCTGGCCCACCACCTAAATTGTCACCTTCACCTACACTCTCACACTCCAGGCGCCTTAAGTAATAACAGGTGAGTCAGTAACCTGTTATGTTGATGACGTCACAGTAGACGATAAACAACAACAATTATCAGCTGACTGATGACGTCATTAGGAGTGTAGTACCGTGTTGTCACTGACACTGTGTTCTTTAATTACACCTAGCGTGCTTTGAACACTACACCTGGTGTACTGTGTGTGTACTGACCATCCTTTGAACACTACACCTGGTGTACTGCGTGTGTACTGACCATACTCTGAACACCATACCTAGTGTACTTACTGACCATACTTTGAACACTACACCTTGTGTACTGCGTGTGTACTGACCATACTTTGAACACTACACCTTGTGTACTGCGTGTGTACTGAGAATAACACTACACCTGGTGTACTGCGTGTGTACTGACCATACTCTGAACACCATACCTAGTGTACTTACTGACCATACTTTGAACACTACACCTGGTGTACTGCGTGTGTACTGACCATACTCTGAACACCATACCTAGTGTACTTACTGACCATACTTTGAACACTACACCTGGTGTACTGCGTGTGTACTGACCATACTCTGAACACCATACCTAGTGTACTTACTGACCATACTTTGAACACTACACCTGGTGTACTGTATGTGTACTGACCATACTTTGAACACCACACCTGGTGTACTTACTGACCATACTTTGAACACTACACCTGGTGTACTGCGTGTGTACTGACCATACTTTGAACACTACACCTTGTGTACTGCGTGTGTACTGAGAATAACACTACACCTGGTGTACTGCGTGTGTACTGACCATACTCTGAACACCATACCTAGTGTACTTACTGACCATACTTTGAACACTACACCTGGTGTACTGTGTGTGTACTGACCGTACTTTGAACGCTACACCTGGTGCACTGTGTACTACCCATACTCTGAACACCATACCTGGTGTACTGTGTGTGTACTGACCATACTTTGAACACCATACCTGGTGTACTGTGTGTGTACTGACCATACTTTGAACACCATACCTGGTGTACTGTGTGTACTGACCATACTTTGAACACTACACCTGGTGCACTGTGTGTACTGACCATACTTTGAACACCATACCTGGTGTACTGTGTGTGTACTGACCATACTTTGAACACCATACCTGGTGTACTGTGTGTACTGACCATACTTTGAACACCATACCTGGTGTACTGTGTGTGTACTGACCATACTTTGAACACTACACCTGGTGTACTGTGTGTGTACTGACCATACTTTGAACACTACACCTGGTGCACTGTGTGTACTGACCATACTTTGAACACCATACCTGGTGTACTGTGTGTGTACTGACCATACTTTGAACACCATACCTGGTGTA
>WNWK01000141.1:602500-687500 GCA_009830355.1 Cherax destructor
GTAAACCAGCTCAATGAGAAGATTTTTTTGAGTTTAAATGCTTCCCTGTGATCGGCAACACCGTCCTCTTGCCCAGTATCAGGGTAGATATGCAGGTTTAGTCCCACACCAATAGCCTGCTATTCTTAAAGCCAGATCCCGTGGCCTGGCTGGCAAAGCTCTCGCTTCACACGCTAAGGGCCCGGGTTAGATTCCCGGCGGGTGGAAACATTTCGACGCGTTGTCCTGTTCACCTAGGTGTTAGTCGACTGGTGTGGGTCGCATCCTGCGGGACAAGATTGAGAACCCCAATGGAAATAAGACCTCGAAGGGTTATCCTGAGTGGGTAACCCTCCGGGGTTAAAAATCCGAACGAAATCTTATCTTATCACATCAGGGCGGCTAACAGAATTACCGGGATTGCTGGATACTAGGGATTTCTCTCATCCGATCACTGAGCTGAAGCAAGATTCCTCTTGATGTTGACCAGGTTGTGTCTTACATACTGACTCTTGACTCTTGCACAATTGAAGCCATACAAATAATACTTTTTATCTTCCACCTTGCCAAAAATGACTAATATTCAGTGTGGCGAAGGGCAACACTGAAGGTCGATGTGTCTAGACGTGAGTCAAGTTTCCAAATAGGAACTGTTAGCAGGAAATTTTCCGAAGTCAATCACACTCACAGCTGCATTGCGGGCAATCTCTATTTAATATCCCTCAGTCTCAGTCACATCTTTATACAACTTTTCCACAATGTGGTTGTGTCCCAGCTGGATTGGTTGTTGGGCAGAATCGTATCTGGTTTTGGTGTTGGGGCCACGAGTCTCTCTCAAACAGTAGTGAAACTAATGAAACTGAGGTAGAATTTGCTTTACTAATTCACTGAATGTATGGGAAGGGTAGCAAGGTAACACAGGAAAGTGTACCCAGTGCACCTAGTGTGACGCTAAGTGAGACTTGCATCAACTGCTTGCCATCAAGGGTGAGGGTGCTGCGTTCCTTTAGTTTTGGGGATGGCGGCGGTTGAGAACATCGCAAAAAAGTACGTGACCTTCGGGATGGACAGGCACGTCGTGAGCAGATACAAGGCAACATGTGCATCAATGCATCCAATCCCGAATGCCATTTTTAAGTCGGGGATATTATTCCTGGAATCAGGTTGTATCAGGCTGAGTTTTATCACTAAAATCTCCATTTTTTTGTGTTTTGGATTTCAATTTCTTTAGCTTGTATTGTTTCTTTTACCAACATTGCTACTTCCCCCTTCTTTCTTTCCTTCTTTGTCCCTTCTCCACTGAACGGTTTCAGTCGAACAAACCTTATTTAAAATGCATTTTTCTAGTTTAGCTTCAGTTAGTCTAGATCAGTTTCAAGTCATTTATAATATTCCTCTGTTCTAGTCTTTCTGAAAAAAAATTAATTTATATTAATATGCAAAATATTTACAAATGTATTTATAGCATTAATTCTCTCCTTTTTTATATTTATTTTAGCTTGATTGTTCTCTCTCCTCTGAGAAACCGTTTAATAGGTGTATACGGCCCTGTTACTCTGTTAAAAACTAGTCCCTTCTTCGTCTTTTCTATCCACATTTAACCATTTAGCAGTGTTTATAAAGTCCATTATTTTCAACAGATCCTCTTTTGATAGGATTGGTCTTATTTGTATATCTTGTAGACTTCTAGTTGTTTGCGATATAAAGCTCAATTTATAAATTATTCTTTAGGCTTTATCTGCGTAAATATTATTCTTAGCGGCCTGTGCTTAACTTTCTCATATTTTCCAATTAGCATGCGTATTCCGCTATGTACGCTTGAATGCTGAAGCCCAATAAGCATATTGTTTACTCATCTATGTGTCGTTCTTCCTTAATTCTTTAATTTCTTGATGTTATTTCCGTTTCTGCAGAGACAAAAATAATTACTGATCTTTCTCGCTCAACAATCTTCCCCAGAAGGGTAGAATTGTTTATAATCTTTTGTTTTGATTCCGAAACTAATGTACGTTCCAGTAGTAATCTCCTTAGCCAGTACTTCTTGCTCTTCTATCTCTGCCTCTTCTGTAGTGATTGTGGCAAATCTACCTTCTATATTATCTTGATACTTTATTCCTTTCATCTCGGATCCTTAATATTGTCAGAGATATTCTGAACTATAGCTGAATCTGTTGGTTTAGTTCTGTCTTTTATCTTGTGTGTAGGGTGGGGGAGGGTCTGTTTTGTGTGTGGAAGGGGTCTGTTTGTTTTGTGTGTGGCTGTCTTTTGTGGGTCAATCTGTGTATATAAGCAGGAAAATATTTGTGACCAGCTATTACACGTCAGTTTGATGCACGGGTCATAAATTATTTCTGTGTAAACAACTTGGCAGGTGATTGTTGTGTTGGTGACCACCACCACCACTACCGCCACCACCACCACTACCGCCACCACCACCATCATGGTATTATCTACAGCAACAAAAACAATCTTTTTGCCACAATCGCCAACAGCAATAACAATAGCAACACCCATCGCCACAATCAGTAGTTACAACAACCATCACTACAACGAGTAACTGCAACGACAACCATCACTACAACCGGTCACTGCGTTGTAGTACAGCCAGTCATTGCAACAACAACCATTACTACAATCAGTCACTGTAACAACCATCACTACAACCAGTCACTGCAACAACAACCATCACTACAACAAGTCACTGCAACAACCATCACTACAACCAGTCACTGAAACAACAACCATCACTACAACAACCAACAGCTACAACAATCACTGTTATAAGGGACTTGCTTTACCAACAAATTGTAAAACCAAGACACGGGGATAGAAAGGCCGAAGGTTATTAGTACAACGTTTCTCCCGGAGACCAACAATTTTTCAAATATATTGAGAGAAACGTGAGAATATATAGCCGTAGTGGGGATATGTGTCTAAATAAAAATATGAGGCTAATGGCATTTTATAGAAGACGTTTCGCTCGCCAGGGGAGACCGAAACGTCGCTCTAAGTTTTCTCTCATAAGTTCGGGTGATTTGTGAATTGTTCTGGCTACGCTATTGTAGCATACGTTGTTCCATTTCACAGCTCTGGGTTCCAACAACTATTGGAAAGTCGTAGACCAGCGTTATTCAGTAACAGCTCCAGTCTTCAGCGCGGCCACCAATCATAGAAACACGTGCATAAAGGCATTTGTAACTTACCAAATCATTCTTGCTAACAAACTACTTGTCAACATACTCGAGTCACTCCACACCTCGGGGTCACCCCACACCTCAGGGTCACCCACACCTCGGGGTCACCCATACCTCGGTGTCACCCACACCTCGGAGTCACCCACACCTCGGGGTCACCCATACCTCGGAGTCACTCCACACCTCGGGGTCACCCACACCTCTACTACTGTCCGCACTCTGCCTATATATTAGGCTTTTTTATAAAACTCCTCTATAATGACATGGTCGTTTTGTAAATGCGAGTGAAAAAATGTTAATCCAGAGTCGAATGTCGTGTACCACGAAGACTCTTCCATTCCTAATTCAATTTCGAAAGTACTTTTTCAGTCGTCTTGACAAAAAAATAGCATTATATAAAGGAGCTTTATAAAAGAGAGCTGTCTTTTTCTGATGTTTCTGTAGAATTAAAAGCTTCTTTGTCTCCAAGGAAAGCTGTTTAATACAGTGTGTTTGCTGCCGTTGTTTATTTTATGACTTCAACAGCCATCACTAACAGCAATACGATCAATGACGGAGGTAAAAATAAATGCAGATAACGTAAAGTCAAGTGAATTATTCACCTTCCATTGGAAGCAACACAAAGACAAACAAATGAAGAGACAATAAAACACCTATCCCCAAAATAAACAAAGACCCGACAAATGCGTCGTACAAAAACAAATGAAACAGAGGCAGTTGGCAAATTGCACTGCATGGAAAAGGCTGAATGGCTGTCAGACAGTAAAAGTGGCAGTGCTGGGACAGATTCACATCGAACAGGTACAACACAGCCTGTTCACAACAGACAGGTACAACACGGTTCCCGTACACAACAGACAGGTACAACACGGTTCCCGTACACAATAGACAGGTACAACACGGTTCCCGTACACAACAGACAGATACAACACGGTTCCCGTACACAACAGACAGGTACAACACGGTTCCCGTACACAATAGACAGGTACAACACGGTTCCCGTACACAACAGACAGATACAACACGGTTCCCGTACACAACAGACAGGTACAACACCGTTCCAGTACACATCAGACAGGTACAACACCGTTCCAGTACACATCAGACAGGTACAACACCGTTCCAGTACACATCAGACAGGTACAACACCGTTCCAGTACACATCAGACAGGTACAACACCGTTTCAGTACACATCAGACAGGTACAACACCGTTCCAGTACACATCAGACAGGTACAACACCGTTCCAGTACACATCAGACAGGTACAACACCGTTCCAGTACACATCAGACAGGTACAACACGGCTTCTGTTTACAACAGACAGGTACAACACGGTTCCTGTACACAACTGACAGCTACAACAAGGCTTCTGTTCATAACAGATAGGTACAACACAGCTACTGTTCATAACAGATAGGTACAACACAGCTACTGTTCATAACAGATAGGTACAACACAGCTACTGTTCATAACAGATAGGTACAACACAGCTACTGTTCATAACAGGTACAATAGTTACTGTTCATAACAGGTACACCACAGGCACTGTTCACATATATTACAGTAGAGATTCACAGGTGTGTGTGTTTATATACACATACATATACTTACACGCTAACACACATTTGTGTATGTGTACTGTGTAACAAGAGTACACGATTATACACACACACGTTCACATACACATAGGTGTACAGGTGCTTGCATATACGTACACACACTGGTATTTATGTATTTGTACTAACCTAGTTGTACTTATGGGGGTTGAGTCACGGTTCGTGCCAAGTGCCCCCCTTGTAACTGGCGTTACAAGTTCTTGGACTTTATGGGCACTGTTATTCTGTCAGTGTGGGTGACGATGTTTGTGAAGACCTCTTGATCCAAGGCACTGGAGCTACCCCCTCCTCTTCCTCTAATCAAACCTGATTGCCTCCCATCCTCCAGGTGCAGTATGACCCTCAGGGATTCATGAATGTATGAATGATGTTGTGTATGTAATAGTCTATTGTTATTATTATTATTACTTCCTTGTTTTTCCTTTTTTTCTTCTTGTTTTTCTTCTTCTTAGTCTTCAAAGAATAGCACTTACAGCACCTAAAACCTACTATATTTACTGATGGGTGTGCGCGTGCGCGTGCGCGTGTGTGCGTCTATGTGCGTGTACTCAAATTTATGTTGTTGCTGGTATGTGTGTGTGTGTTTACATAGGCATCAACAGACATGAAATGCTACACACGCGATATTTGCATCAGCAGATGCACCTGCTTCACCTTGCACCTGCTGGCTGCTGTGAACCCACGCCCACTTCCCTACCCACACCCATCACCCGCGCACCTTACCCTCGCCCAAACTGTACCCGCGCCCACAACTGTACTCGGGTCCACGCTCGTAGCCTCGATTACGCCACACCTGTACCCACACAGTCAACCATATATCTCTGCACCCTCTCCTACACCCTCACATCCTCACCCACACCCTAGCATCCTCACCCACATCCTAACATCCTCACCCAGATAATGATCCAGTTTCCTCATGAAAATTTCTGTACTTGTTACAGCAATATTTCTGATATTTGCTGGTAGTAGGTTGAATAGTCTTAGATCCACGGATGTTGATACAGTGTTCTCTTATGGTTCCCATGGCTCCCTCGTTTTTCACAGAGTATATTTTACACTTCCAAATTTCTCGCTCCTTTGCATTATGGTAGTTTGTAAGTTTGAGACTAGGCTCTTAGTTATCCTCCGTGTATATTATCAGATTTCTCGCGCCTCTGAAGAGAGTACATTCCAAGTATTTCGAGGCGTTTTCCGGTAGTTTAAATCCTTCATTGGTTTGATGCGGTCAATGAACGACGCCTGTACATTTTGTAGCCAACATACACCCTCACCCATCCTCTCACTGTCATCTCGCACCCTGACTGACACCAACACTCACACCTGTATCCACACACACACACACACACACACACACATGGAAGTGAAATAATCTGGAAAGTGATGTCGTGAGTGGTTTGATTGATGGAATTGGGTATAAAGACGCACATCAGATGGCTGGTAACTTATATATTAGTGGTAAAATAAAGGAGGACGCCAGGCCTGACCTGTCATCTCTATACCCTGCTCTAAACTGAGCTGCCCAGTGCCTGAAGGGCACGGATTCAAAGAGCTCATGAAGTCAGTCATGTTAGGTCAGCACAATGACTCAGTAACGGTCAGTGATCATGTAGGGAGGCGGTGAATCAGTAACGGTTATAACTGAAATACTACAGTACAGTACTACTGACAGCTCGGCCATGTTACGTATGGCGTCTCGACATACAGCTAATACAAACTAGAGACTACAGGCGTACCGCTCTGGGCTGATTCTATACAATGGAAAGTACACAACAGTTGAAAATGATAACTATACATAAGGATGTTATTGGAATTGATGTTAATGTAATGCATTACAAGTGTAATATATCACAATTCATGGGAATAGATAGAATCAATGGTGGGAGTATACAATAAAAGAGATAAAAAAAATGAATAATCGATCTGTATTCATGTGATCTACGGATTCTGAGGAAATATATGTACAAAGAAGGAAGTGTTTAACAGAAAGACAGACTTGGTGCACTCAAATCTATTACTGTTAAAGCTCAGAATTCAGAGAGAACGTGAACACAAAAAAAAAAATCTTGAATAATACTAAGTTGATATGGTAACATACAGTTGAAATATAATGTAAACTATATTATTCATCTATACAGGTTATGTACATTTAACCCCAACTCTGCTAGCGTGAAATTTACATATGCAGAATGGTTATCATCTCTGGGGAGATCAAATTCTGTCTCAATGGCTAACTCATGCCGTGGTTGAGGAAGATCTAAATTGGTATTTACAAATGATACTTGAGGATTTCTTAATACTTATCGAGTACGTAGGGAATAACGACATTCAGGTTGGTTGTCTGACTGATTGTTAGAGGTAGAGGGTACAAAGTCAGGAGGATTGTTAGAGTCTGTCACATTAGTCTGATTTCTCTAACTTTATACTTATTGCCATTGATATGTTCAACTACTCGATAAGGACCAACAGACTTTTGATCAAGCTTAAGCTTAAGTTCGTTATGCCCATCTCACCTGGTAAGGCAATGGCTTTACGACGTCTGTTCAACAGATTCAACAAACGTTTGACCTCGTCTGGGAAGTCTTTATCCTCTACTAGTGGAGTGGATTGATCCAGTGGAGTGGATGGGCTCTCCCTGTTTGAAATAGCACCGACCCACTGGTCAGAGGACAAGTCATCCTCTACCTGAACAGGGTAAGGATAGTGAACGAGGCCAACAATATTGGTATTTGCTCTGCGACCGGATCACTGCGACCGGAAGTGTTAGCAAGGAAGAAATGGATCTTACTATCTCTTACAACATGTAAGGATGGCTCAACAAACAAACCCTTTACTTTGCAGGAATTACTGTCAACTAGGACGTTATCACCATCTGGAACATGAGGGACAACAACAGACACTGTGAGGGCACTAGCCGCGACAGAGACGTCTTTCTGCAGACGGCATGTGACGTCAACAAGAGATGGCATTACTAGTTTAAAGTTGTCGTTTTCCGACAAGGCGTCCCGTGGAGGAACTACTACTTGAACTAGCAGACATTGCAGGGATAGGCTTAGCACTCAAGGTAGTCTGAGGTTCCTCAGACACCTGAGGCATCTGGACACTATCTTACATGCCTGAAGTTGTAGGTAGAACACAGACAGGAGTGACAGGATTACCAGTGCCTGATCGCTTGGGTATGCTACTGGAAAACGCACTGGCCTGTAAGGACTTAATCGTAGGAAGGCGGTGAATCAGTAACGGTTATAACTGAAATACTACACTACAGTACTACTGACAATGTGGTGGAGGGGGCATCCATACATAGCTTTAAGAAGAGGTATGATAAAGCTTACTGAGCAGGGAGTGACCTAAAAGTGACCAGTGAAGAGGCAGAGCCAGGAGCTATGACTCAACCCCCCTGCAACCACAATTAAGTGAGTACAGTTAGGTGAATACACACACCTACATTTCACCTACACCCAGCTCTCAGACCGGATTCCCTTCACCTCATGATAGAGGGAATATTGAAGTGTAGTATTACAAACACATGTATAGTATGGCCTGTGACCTGGTCGTAATGGGATTCAAAGTGGAGCAAACAGAACTCAACAGTAGTATATGACTTGTATTTTCCTTCACCAAATATAATTTGCCAGAAATATACACTTATGTACACTATGTACCACACGGTGACAGAAGATGGCAGAAGCAGAAGCCAGAGTGTGCACCATAATCAACCAGCAGCTCAGGCAAGTCTGCCAATTTGCTTGGCACAAGTGAACCACGTTGCTTCAGCTTTGGAGGACTTGTCTGTGATTGGTCAATGAACCAAGGTACTGATTTAACGACGGGTACTCAATTGATTGTTAAATCCTTAGCACCCAGTTCGCTGGTTGGGAGGTAGCCTATATGGTAGTGTGACATATGCCGAATACAAGAATACAATGTAACGTCCTCGTAACATGCCACATGTAGTGTGCTGGAAATGCTTGTCTCTAGCACAGTCGGACGAATTTAAATGACTGTGAAGATCTTGTCTGCTGTGAGTGATGGTATTGTCTGCCCTACTGTTTACATTGCTATGCATGATGGTTTTGTCTATCCTGCTGTTTACATTGTCTGCTGTGGGTGAAGGTGTTGTCTGGCCTACTGTTTACATTAATGTGGGTGACTGTTGTCTGCTGAGGGTGATATTGTTGTGTATATTGTCTGCCATTATTAGCAGTACTGTATGCTACAAGCTCTGCAGAGTATCTGAGGTAGATAATATCCACGGTACAGCAGACAATGCAAACACCACCACAGCAGATAATGCAAACAACACCATAGCAGACAGTACAGACATCATCACTTCAGACAATATTATAGACAGCACAGCAGACAACACAGACACCATCAAAACAGATAACACCACAGCAAACAATACAGGCAACACAGTAGAGAATGCAGAACTCACCACAGCATTTAATACAGACAACACCATCACAGCAGACAACAGATAACACATGTAATAATGACAATCACAGTAGGTAGTGCAGACAACATCACAGCAGACAATACAGACAACTCAACACGACAATGCAGACATCACAGCAGACAATGCAGACATCACAGTAGACAATGCAGACGTCACAGCAGATAATGCAGACAACACAGCAAACAATACAAATGGATAATAACACAGCTTCACAATGAGACTGTGGACAGCTCTGGCGGTGTGCAATAAACAAACTGTCAGTCACTGCTGTCAGTCACTCTGCTGTCAGTCACTTCTGTCAGCCACTCTGCTGACAATCATATGTTTTCTCCAGCATTCTAATCAACCCAAGGATAGTGATTTATTATTATTATTATTATTATTATTATTATTATTATTATTATTATATAAAAGTAACTACTAGTCATATGTACGGAGGATAGGGAAGAGTGTTCGAGTGGGGGGTAGGTTGTAGGTGGAGTGGGTTTAGAGGGGTATGGATGGGGGTTGAGGTAGTGGATTGGTTGCGTGTGGGTGGGGGGGTCGGGGTGGGGTAAGGAGGGTGGAACAATCGTTCACACGTGGTACAAAAGAAGGGAAGTGTTGGCCTGAACCGCTGACGTTCCCTCCGCCCCGTCAACAATAAATGTGTGTATGTGTGTGTGTGTGTTTTAAGAGGATACGCTTGCGCGGTTGCTCATGCAATAGCTGAATATATATATATATATATATATATATATATATATATATATATATATATATATATATATATATATATATATATATATATATTGCTATTTTTGCTTAAATAGCAACGCTCTTCTTGCCGAATAAGGCAAGCTAAAATTTATGCATGCAATTTCGCAAAAATCATTCTGAACCTAACGAAAAAAATATATTTCATTGTGTTTGTTTATTATTAAACTATTGTAAACTTATCTAAAATACATTTAGTTGGATTAGGCTAAATTAAATTGCGCTTGCTATAATAAAGTTAGGTAAGTTTCCTAAGGTTCTTTTGATACAAAATTATTAATTTTTACATTAACATAAATGAAAAAATAATATATCTTTAAACGAATAAGAGAACATTTTAGAAAGGACTTAATTTTAAAGGAGTTCTTGCTAATTGACAATTTTTTCCTATTCGGCACATTATATATATATATATATATATATATATATATATATATATATATATATATATATATATATATATATATATATATATAAATTGATAATCCTCATTAATTAGCGTAAGTTCACTAAGACAACAGAAAAACTGCCTCCTGTCCCAGGTCTGTCACATGACCCGCCACTGTCGATTCTGGTCACCTGACCGAGGTCTTTCGCTTGTTTACCTGTCTACTCCGTCCTTCTAAAAGATAAAGATAATTTGATGTGTTTTGTAGACTTGTATTATACATGTTCATCACCTGGGTGTCTTTAACAAACGTTTCGCCCAAACGGGACGTAACTCAGTTTTTTGTCCTGCAGTTTAGAGATACAAAATTATTTAAAATTAGGACGTTTTAAGTGTTTCTACACGAAATGTCATTAATTCTTTTAGTCGTATGCAAATTCCATCATGTGCTATCATATTGTCCCATCATGTGCTATCGTATTGTACCATCATACTGTGCTATCATATTGCCCTATCTTATTGTCCCATCATATTGTCCCGTCAGATTGTCCCATCATATTGTTTCGTCATATTGTACCGTCATAGTGTACCATGATATTGTGGCGTCATATTGTACCATGATATTGTGGCGTCACAGTGACCGTATAAGCAAGCGTGAGTCAAGAGGTACCATGATAGTGACCACAGGATGGCAATGGTTGGAGGTGTACCATGCAAGTATATTCCCAAGGCCGCCACCACATCCAGCGCTCAGGAAATACACTCATCACATTGTTTTAGTAGCACCAGGAAATACACGGGTTATGTATGTATCACCCATGTATGCACGAGTATGTCTGAAACATGTGTAAATATATATATGCTTAATACACGGGGTGTCTCAGCATGTGTATACAGATATGCTTAATGTATTTCGTGAATGTGGGTGCATTGTTATTTTTATTATTATTATTAGTAGTAGTAGTAGTAGTAGCAGTAAGTATTAATAATGATAAGTAATAATTATTATCACTATTATTATTAATGGGGAAGCGCTAAATTTGCAACGGGTTACACAGCACCAGGAGAATGGGAGACAGTAAGGGTTGCCCTAGAGAAGTGGATGTTAGCTCCAGTTCCCTGGATTAAGAGCCCCACCTAGGCGTCCAGGGCCCCCCCCCTGGGGTTGGTTAAGTGCAAAAACCGTGAATGGCTTGAAATGGTATTTTTCACGCGTTATTTTTTTATTTATTTTTTTCATAAAAACAAAATCGTCCGAATATAGATAAGAATGATGTTTTTATTAATAGAATTATTGCCACAGGATGATCTGTTAATTAAAGGAGGATTTCCGTTCGAATTATTTGCTTAGGAATTATACAGTGATTATCTCGAATGCTGATAATTCTGTGGCGTTTAATGTTCTGAATTTTCTGTCTCTCTTTTCAAGAAATGTTTGTGTTAATACAGAGGATATATACACCGAGAGGTGTATTTCTCTCAGCGTATATATGCTGAGAGTTTAATCTCTGTTTTAGGGATTAAGGTATTCTTGTCTGGTGGTGAAAAGATTATACACAGCCTTAATGACCTTCGTGTAGTCGATAGGCTTTAAACCCCATTAACTTTGTGTTAACATGCATATATATATATATATATATATATATATATATATATATATATATATATATATATATATATATATATATATATATATATATATATATGACAAAGAGGGAGGGGGAGGGAGAATTTAGAAAAGAAACTTTCCAAGTATTTATTTTTTACCTATAAAAAATAATACATTTATTTATTCGGTGTTGTGTTAGGT
The DNA here is from genome assembly GCA_009830355.1 of Cherax destructor. Classification (NCBI taxonomy): domain Eukaryota; kingdom Metazoa; phylum Arthropoda; class Malacostraca; order Decapoda; family Parastacidae; genus Cherax; species Cherax destructor. The sequence continues at coordinate 614,702 of WNWK01000141.1, forward strand.
TAAGAGTTAAGCTAACAGCTTTGTTGAATACAATTCTATATATAAACTGTGGAGTACGTGCTCTGGGCAATTAAGTTCATCAGTTTAATATAATGGTTGAGAAAGACGTGCATAGCAAAAGAAGACCTCTTATTACGACGTTTCACTACTTATAGGAGAAACGTCGTAACAGTGTAAGATCTTAACGTATTTGAAATTTTAGCTACAGCACACACACACACACAGTGGAGGCAGGAACCATACATAGCTTTAAGACGAGGTATGACAAAGCTCATGGAGCTGGGAGAGAGAGGACCTAGTAGCGGTCAGTGAAGAGGCGGGGCCAGGAGCTGAGTCTTGACCCCTGCAACCACAAATAGGTGAGTACAAATGGGTGAGCACACACACAATCACACACACACATAAAATTGAATTGATATTTGTGTAGGTCCGCTTCAGTTGTCATTTTTTTTACCAGGATTGATCCCTAAACTGTATTTTAAGTGTAAAAAGTGAGCAAAGTGTTTTTTCCTGCCTTTTTTCTTTTTATTTGGTTAATGGGGGTTTGAAGCTTATCGACTACACTAGGGTCATTAAGGCTGCACAGTAACCTTTCCACGACCTGGCAAGAAGTCTTTAATCCCTAAAATGGGGATTTAATTAAGCTTTCAACGTACATACACAGAGAGAAATACACCTTTCGGTGTATATATGCTATGCCACGCTTGTCTGCTCCCGGCTATACCCCATGTATGATACGGTCATCCAAACACTGCTAAGTGCTCTGCACTTTTCTGTAAAGTTTTGTATATTACTGAGCGCCGTCTCTGATCAGTTAGTGTAAATGACTTTTAAGTGCAACGAAGGTGACTGGAGTACAGTGAGCGAGCGTGCGTGTATTCCTGTATTTCTGCCTGAATTACCTCCTTGCGTGTGTGCTGACACACACACACGGCACGCTAATTACCTCTTAATTAGCAATTATAATCATTTGTCATCGAAATCCGGCTGCAAATCACAAAAGTCCATCATCAGGCTGTCAGCAGTATCAACAGTTGTGTGTGTGTGTGTGTGTGTGTGTGTGTGTGTGTGTGTGCGTGTGTTGAATGGGAGCTGTCATTCAACTCCCCGTGTGGTTATTTTGAATATTATTTTTCGCTCGTTCGCGATTATATATATATATATATATATATATATATATATATATATATATATATATATATATATATATATATATATATATATATATATATATATTTTTTTTCAACACGTCGGACGTTTCCCACCGAGGCAGGATGGCCACCGAGGCAGGGTGGACCAAAAGGAAAAACGAAAGTTTCTCCTTTTACATTTAGTAATATATACAGGAGAAGGGGTTACCAGCCCCTTGCTCCCGGCATTTTAGTCGCCTCTTACGACACGCATGGCTTACGGAGGAAGAACTCTGTTCCACTTCCCCATGGAAGTGCTCGATGTTAATCTAGGAAAGAGAGAGGGAGGGAGGGCGAGCTAAATAAATCAAAATATGAATGAGCTAAAATTGAGTAATTAGTGAAAGACAGAGGAAACAATAACTGATAATAATAACATTAATAATAGTTATAAAAGTAACAATTTAAGAAAGGCGAGGCAAACAAAAGCGGAAATAATACAGGTGTACAACAGTGAATAAGAGAAAAAGAAGGATAACACATATTGGAAATGAGTAATTGCAACACAGATGACGGGGCGATAAATGATCTGATGGCCACTTTTACACAGAATCAGCTGATGATTGAGAGAATCAGCTGTTTGATATGAGAATCAGATGGTGGGTATGAGAGTCAGGTGTTGGGCATCATAATCAGCTGTTGGGTATAGCATCAGCTTATGAGCAAAGATAATCAGCTGTTTGGTATGAGAATGAGCTGATAATTAGAAAATTAGCTGTTGAATATGAGTACCAGCTGATGAATAAACGAATCAGACGATAAAGTCAGCTGATGATAGTAAATAAATGTGAGAGTTGTTATTGAGAGAGTAATGAGAATGGTTGTAGTAGTTACGTTGAGAATCATCCAGTGAGAACTTTGTTAATTCAGTATCATATTCCGTGCCATTTGAACTGCTGGTAGCTACCACCATCGTCACTACTGTCATTACCATCAGCACCAACACCACACTACCACCACCAACACCACACTACCAACACCACACTACCACCACCACTACCACCACCAACACCACACTACCATTACCACCACCAACACCACACTACCACCACCACTACCACCACCAACACCACACTACCATTACCACCACCAACACCACACTACCACCACCACTACCACCACCAACACCACACTACCACCACCACTACCACCACCAACACCATACTACCACCACCACTACCACACTACCAACACCACACTAACACTACCAACACCACACTACCACCACCAACACCACACTTCGAACACCACACTTCCACCACCAACACCACACTTCCACTACCAACACCACACTACCAACACCACACTTCCACTACCAACACCACACTACCACCACCAACACCACACTTCGAACACCACACTTCCACCACCAACACCACACTTCCACTACCAACACCACACTACCAACACCACACTACCACTACCAACACCACACTACCAACACCACACTTCCACTACCAACACCACACTTCCACTACCAACACCACACTACCAACACCACACTACCACTACCAACACCACACTACCAACACCACACTTCCACTACCAACACCACACTTCCACTACCAACACCACACTTCCACTACCAACACCACACTACCAACACCACACTACCACTACCAACACCACACTACCAACACCACACTTCCACTACCAACACCACACTACCAACACCACACTTCCACTACCAACACCACACTACCAACACCACACTTCCACTACCAACACCACACTACCAACACCACACTACCACCACCACTACCACCACCAACACCATACTACCACCACCACTACCACACTACCAACACCACACTAACACTACCAATACCACACTACCACCACCAACACCACACTTCGAACACCACACTTCCACCACCAACACCACACTTCCACTACCAACACCACACTACCAACACCACACTACCAACACCACACTTCCACTACCAACACCACACTACCACCACCACCACCACCACCACCACTACCAGCAACACCACCACCACAACGACCACAAACATCACACACCACATCAAAGATGCGATCTGCTTATATCTGAGCCACCAAGACTTCGTTGGCAGCATCAGCGTGTGTGTTTCTTCTCCTCTCGCTCTCGCTCTCTCCCGCTTTCTCACCCTCTCTCTCACCCTCCCTGGCTCACCCGTATAACTTGACGCCACACACAGATAACTCTCTTCATTACCAGTCTTTGTGCTGTAATTGGCTACTCCCCCAACTAGCTAACCAGTAGCGTAACCACCACTCTGCACCAGCCACGCCAATGCCCACCTTAGGCACTAGTGCCGTAGGGGCCAGGAGATGCGCACTATCGGCCAATAACATCGTTGCTAGAAAGGATTGATGGAAGATGTGTGAAACTTTTTTTTTGTTGTTTTTGGGTTGAAACGTTTTGTTTTAAAACGTTTGTTTTGTTGTTTTTGTACTGTTTTGATTTTAAAGGGAATGTATTTGTATGTTTTTGTCATTTGGATTTTCAAGGTGAATGTATTTTTGTCACTGATTTACAACGAATATTGTGTTTGTCATTTTGATTTACAACTGAAATGTGTTTTTTTATTTATTTACAAGGGGAAATATTGTGCTTTTTGTCATTTTGATTTACAACGGGAATATAGCTGTACGATGTATAATTTACAACGGGAATATAGCTGTACGATCTATAATTTACAACGGGAATATAGCTGTACGATCTGTTGCATCTTTAAGATAAAACAAAAATTCATTACCAAAGTTGTGTACTCCCCTATTTGTGGTTGCAGGGGTCGATTCATAGCTCCTGGCCCCCCTCTTCACTGGCCGCTACTGGGTCACTCTCCCTGCGTCATGAGCTTTATCATACCTCTGCTTAAAGCTATGTGACTGAAGAAATACTTCCTAACATCCCTGTGATTCATCTGAGTCTTCAGCATCCAACTGTGTCCCCTTGTTGCTGTGTCCCATCTCTGGAGCATTCTGTCTCTGTCCACTTTGTCAATTCCTCTCAGTATCTTATATGTTGTTATCATATCCCCCCTATCTCTCCTGTCCTCCAGTGTCGTCAGGTCGATTTCCCTTAATCTCCTGTGTGTGTGTGTGTGTATGTGTGTGTGTATCTTTAATTTACAACGGGAGTGCAGCGTTGTATGTTCTGTTGAGTCTGTTTTGTATATACACGCGGATGTATGTGTATATACTATACCAAAACGAATGTCTTTATATATATATATACACCAGGATGCACGTTTCTCTGCATCTGTACACCGAGATGTGTGTGTGCACCGGGATGTCTATATCTGTGAGTATATACACCAGGATGTATATCTGTGTATATTACACGGAGATGCATATATATCTGTATATATAGCACCGGACTGCTGCTAGTTGAGTCAAGCCTAAAGCGAATTTTAGAACGGCCTTCAGCAACCTCAACAAGGAATCATTCAGGACTCTGGACATGGAATATGTCAGTCTTGTTATAGCATCATTAATCATGTTAAACATCTCTGCGTAATCGAAGTTCAAAGGTTAGCAACTTGACTAGTCCCGGAGCCAAGGGTTTGAGAAATGAGAGACTTGAAGGAAATAAATCCAGTCAACTTAGGAAACAATAACACCAGATGATATTTTTTTTTTTTTTTTAATGTGACGCCACTTGAAGCTAAACACACAGATATGTGCTAGAGATGTTAGGAAATACTTCTTCAGCCTGAGGAGAGTAAGAAAGTGGAAATAAGCAGAATGGGGCACTGATGAAGGCAGACTTTAAAACACAGTTTCAAGAGTAAATATGGGGATTAGTTAATGGGGTTTGAAGCCTCTCGACTACACGAGGGTAATTAAGGCTGCACGTCACCTTTTCACCACCAGAGACGAATACCTTAATTTCTGGAATAGGTATTAAAAATATACTCTCAGATATGTACACTCACAGACATACAGCACATCACTGTGTATATATACTGTATGATATTTTCAAAGAGGCAACGAACCAGGGAATCCCATCGAATGACCAAGGGGCCAGGAGCTAAGATTCAACCCTCCCTCCGAGCCCCCTGGCGAATACACTGGCGTCTCCTTCAACAGATGTCTTCCTCCCCACTGTTCGACATCCCTCTGGTATTATGAGGTAATTACACCGGTAAGTTACAAAGGATCATCAGTAACATCACACACACATAAAATACTTAATAACTCTTTCGATCCCAAAATAAACCTTCGTCGTTTTCTATTCCGGGAAAGTAAAAATCAATTTTTTTTTTTATTAAATTCTTCACTTTTGTTTACGTTTTATTTCCTTTGATTCTGTTTTATTTTGAGTATTGTTATTTCATTTATTTTCCGTTGTTTCTGTTTTTATTTTTTGTGTGTGCATCTCCTGTGTTTTATTTCTTATTAAGATTTATTTGTTGAAAGTGATTTATTGAATTTTATTTATTGGTTTTTATTTAAATGTATTTATTTACAGGTTTTTGATTGCTTTTTATTTATATTTTTTTATTTATATTTTTTTATTTATAGATTATTATTTATAGGTTTTTATTTCTATTGGTTTTTGTTGGTTTGTATTACTGGTTTTTATTTATTAATTTTTACTTATTGGATTATATTTATTGATTTTTATATTTTTATTTCTGTTTTGCTTCTTTCATTTCGTCCCCTTTTTCTCGTTCTTATTTTATTTCCACCTAACATGTTTTCTGCTGGTGACCGATTTATTACTATCAACAACAGTCACCACTACCACCTCAACAGTCACCACTACCACAACAGTCACCACTACCACCTCAACAGTCACCACTACCACCACAACAGTAACCACCACAGCAGTCACCACTACCACCAGTCACCACTACCATCATAACAGTCACCACTACCACCACAACAGTCACCACTACCACCTCAACAGTCGCCACTACCACCACAACAGTAACCACCACAACAGTAACCACCACAGCAGTCACCACTACCACCACAGTCACCACTACAATCACAACAGTAACCACCACAGCAGTCACCACTACCACCACAATAGTCACCACTACCACCTCAATAGTCACCACTACCACCACAGTAGTCACCACTACCACCACAGTAGTCACCACTACCACCACCTCTCGTCAACCACCACCACTCATGAACCACCACCACTCATGAACCACCACCACTCATGAACAACCACCATCTCTCGTCAACCACCACCACTCATGAACCACCACCACCTCTAGTCAACCACCACCACTCGTCAGCCACCACCACTCATGAAGCACCACCACCTCTCGTCAACCACCACCACTCGTCAGCCAGCACCACTCATGAAGCACCACCACTCGTCAGCCAGCACCACTCATGAAGCACCACCACTCGTCAGCACCAGTTCTACCTACTACCATCTATCTCTGGCTTCAGACAACCAACCTACGGTTAATATCAAGTATAAACACTCGTTCAGTTCTCTGCACGAAGGTAAGTTAGAGGCCTCAGTGTATAATGTAGGGTTTTCCTGTCCAAGTATTTCCTCAAACTCAAAGGCATTTCCCTTACGTCACGTCACGTCATGTCACGCTGCGTCACGTCATTTCACAATATGTCCACGCTACGGCACGACACGTCATGTCACGCTGCGTCACATGTCACAGCATGTTCACGCTACAGCATGACACGCCATGTCACATGTCACTCAACGGCACGTCACGTCACATGTCACAACATGTCCATGCTACGGCGCGACACGTCATGTCACAGCATGTCCACGCTGCGGCGCGATACGTCATGTCACAGCATGTCCACGCTACGGCACGACACGTCATGTCACAGCATGTCCACGCTACGGCACGACACGTCATGTCGAGTCATGTTACATCAGAATCTCACCTCATCACTACTGATGGTATTAATAAAACATCTGGTCAAGTCAGAACACGAGTGCAGAGGATACAGATGTTATTCCACGATGTTTTGCCCCACGTCCACCTGTTGATGGCCCCCCCCATCCGTGGTCCCGGCCCGCACCAGGCCTCCTGGTTGCTGGCTTGAACAGCCAGCCTATGGGTGCTAGCAGCACCTGCTACGTAGAGAGGAAAACATATTTTACGAGGTTTGATTTGAGGGAAGGGGTAGCTCCAATTCCTTGGATCAAAAGCCCCTTCCCAGGCATCAAGGCACCTCCCTGGAAGGGACGATGTTGAGAGACATCAGAAACATCACAAGGAAGACGTCAACCTCACGTTCATATATGTTGTGTGTGTGTGTGTGTGTGTGTATGTGTGTGTGTGTGTATGTGTGTGTGTGTGGAAAAATTGGAATTTGCCACTCTTAACCGTTGTGACAATTTTGACATTTCCATGAAAAACTGAATATGTATACGAAGTTTTGTTTTGTGTTTGTATTCGCCTATTTGTGGTTGCAGGGGTCGATTCACAGCTTCTGGCTCCATGAGCTTTATCGTATCTCTTCTTAAAGCTGTATATGGATCCTGCCTCCACTGTGTGTGTGTGTTAATCTAAATGTGGTTGCAGGGATCGAGTCTTAGCTCTTGGCCTCGCCTTTTTTTTTTTTTTTTTGCTAGCCACTACTGGGTTCACTCCTAGCTTCGAGAGATGTAAGGTACTTCTTAAAGCTATGTATGGCTCCTGCCTCTACCCTTTCACTGTCCAGTCGTTCTACTTCCTAACTAGTCTAAGACTGAAGAAATACTGCCTAACATCCCTGTGGCTCGTCTGTGTTTTCAGCTTTCGTCCTTTCCACTAATGTCATTGGGTTTAGCTTCCTTAACCTCTAGTGGCATTGCAAACCTCAGCACCTTCTCCAGTTTGTTGACATGCTTGACTTGGTGTGGGTTCCATACTGGTGCTGTATACTCCACTGTTTACCTGGAGTAGGTCGTATACAGCGTCGTTAACGACTCCTTGCTTAAGTTTCCGAAAGCTTATCTTAAATTTGCCCGACTCGCATTTGCTGCAGCAGGTACTCGCTACATGTGCGCCTCAGGTGATATGCTCGGTACAATGCTCACCCCGAGGTTCTCCGTGAGCGAGGTTTGCAGCCTTTGTTGTGTGTATGTGTGTGCGCGCATGCATGCTTGCGTTTGTGCGTTCATTCTTGCGTGCATGCATGCATGCGTTCTCGCCTAGTTGTGGTTAAGGTGGGTCGAGTCCCAGCTGTTATGAACATAACAACATAAGAATGTATGGATTCAGTTATAAGCATGTTTTCTGCTTACCAGATTGTGTTTGTGAGGGTGGACACTGAGCTCTTGGTGGCGTATATGCGTACGTACAAGCATGCGTTAGTACATCCCACCCGAGTCTTGATATCCCAGGTACCTGGAGAGACAAGAAATGCGTCTTCTCTGGTGCGTCACCTTAGCATTCCCACACATATTTCAGTCAGGTCTTCAAGGAGGTCGGCCTGGATCCTGAGGATGCCTTTTGTCCATCTATTGTGTCTTGTATTGTGCATTCTATTGTGGGTCTATTGTGGGTCTATTGTGTAGTGTGACATGGTAATGGCCGCGACAGAATAGGAGGCAGCAGGAACCTGGTCACTGATTTCACGGTGTTGCTGCTCCGTCACAATAACCCTGTGTGTGTGTGTGTGTGTGTGTGTGTGTGTGTGTGTGTGTGTGTGTGTGTGTGTGTGTGATGGGTACTCGTGGTACTTGTATGAGGCGTCTTAGGAGAAGGATTTTTTGGCTGGTGCACAGTGACCACAACAACAACAAACATTACCACCTCTATGAATCACCACCACTATAACTACCACCACCACCTCAACAGGCACCACCTCCACTGCTACAACCATTACCACCACCACCGTCACCACTAACAATACTAAACCTCAGCCCATTGCCTGCCTTTTATCTGCATTTTCTCTCAACCTTCTTCAACGCTTTGGGATGGAAGCTCAAGGAGTCCTTACATCTCTCTCTCTCTAATACAGAGTGTATGATATTAACGTCAACAACATTTATGTAGTTACAGAGGCAGAGCTATACTGGTGTTTCGTCTTCAGAGTTGGTAGTGACAGTAGGGCTTCTCTCCCGTGGCTTCCTCTCCGGTGTTGAATATAATATATATATATTTTAGTTTCACGTGGCTGTGACTACCCTCTCCTGAAACTCGTTCAAATATTCCAGCAATCTTTAGAAAAAAAGAGGTTTATAGTATTCCTTCGGCAGTTTTTTCTCAATTAACAGAGGTGGTTTATGTTAAGTAAAAGGACACAAATGCAACTAATGTGACATTTTATTGTGGCAACGTTTCGCTCTCCAGGAGCTTTGTCAAGCTGCTGTAGGTACCTTTTAAGAAATCATTGTTCATTCTTTTACATACTTTTTTGTTTATCCAATGTGCGCATATGTCTCCTCTTTTCCTCGTATAAGTCAACGAGGACATCAGTGTGTTCAGCCATTCATAACAGCTCGTATTGTTGTTGTGTGTGTGTGTGTGCACGCACGCGTACGTGTTGCGTGCGTGCTGCTCCCGACAACCCGCGAGTGCATTCTCCTGCATTTTCCTCCCTTGCAATCTCCTCTGTTGCATTCTTCTTCATTGTAGGATGATGGTCGGGCTAATACGGTAAACGCATGTAATATCCGACTTTTCTCCCATTTACAAGATAGTAAATGGTCGTCATTAACTACTTAATACCAAAACTGTGTGTGTACTCGACCCGTCCAAACTTTTTCCAGCTTCGTGTTTTCTCTTCCATCTGAGACTAAACAGAAATTTTTCATGCAAAACACAAAACTAAATACTTGTTAACAAGGTATATATATATATATATATATATATATATATATATATATATATATATAAATATTATTATATATATAAAATATATTACTTATCATTTAATATACCTAATTAATTTTTTTTTATAGGTATGTTTTATTATATATGTACAATTTAAAATTATATAAAGATGATATACAGTCCAGTAATATGTCTAGTACATATTGTTACATATATTATATTCATAGCTTTAGAAATAAGATTATCATAATAAGATAATTGTTTCTTTCTGTATAAGGACTTGTTATTAGTTGTATCATTACTTGTAGAAATAAAGAATCTTACTGTATAATATTTTATCTATTTTTTAATAAAAAACTCTGACTTATAAAAGGAAAAGCTCTTAAGGTTTTCAACACTGTACTGCTTCCACTAAGGTACCCAGGGCAGTGGACCATGATAAAGAATACCACTTTATGTACTTTAGGAAGACCTTACAGAGGAGAGTGATGAAAAAACGCAGCTGCCTACAAGAGAACTACCCTAACACCTCCCCCTCCCCAACACTCCAAAATTCTATCTATCCCTCCTCCTCCCCCTCCCAACTCTCCAACACATCCTCCAACAACACTTCCCACTACCACCAAAACTACCCGTAAACAATAGCTCCCTCTAACGCGAAACGAGGGGTGAGGGGGGGGGGATGAGGGAAGTTGGAAGTTGGGAGAGCCCCCCAGCACCCCTGCCCCTCCTCCCCACCCACCTGTAATAACTTGGTAAAGAGGTAATACAGTGTCTTGTATCCCAGCTACAGTACGCCCCAGGAGTTGCCTTTGTCTGGGCCTTTCACGAGAGTTACAGTAAAAAATGACCCACACCAATCTTGTCCGTGTGTAAGAAAGGCGAAGGATCACTGGAGGAGTTTCAACGCTATCGCTCTTATGGTGTTCATCACTGAGAGTCGGGCAGTGAGGGAAGGAGGGAGGGAGAATGAGAGAGAGAAGAGAGGAGAAGGAGAGATCATGTTATAAGTGGTATACAATACCGACAAGTTGATGAGCAAGACACATGTGCAACAGTAGTTATCTTTATTACTGAAACGTTTCGCTTCTCCTCTCTGTCCTCTTCAGGAGGGCGAAAGGTAGAGAGAGAGAAGGAAGGTGTGTGTGTGTGGGGGAAGGGGTAGATTTCTGGAGTCCTGGGCTACAAGTGTACAACTTTTTTCTTACTCCTGAACTCTGGCCTAACATGTAATACTGTAGTGAGTTCTGGAGGTTAACAGGACTCGCTACGTTTTAAGCGCTCGACACACTAAAGTCTTGTGAGATCCGTGCTCTTTCTTAAGATCTGCTCCAGCGAGTAACGCCCAATTGAGCTCCCTGTCTCTTAAGAAATTATCTTCGTTTTCTTTTCCGGCCACTGGTTAGATCTTTAAGATTTATACTCCCACCAACACCCAGATTACCGGACGGAGGATCGAGCCTACAACACTCGTTGCGCTGAATAACCCACACGGCTTTAGGCCTTCGTGATACACAATAGAGCCTCCTTGTTCTGTTTCTCAAATGCCTACACCAAAGTTCTTGCCGAGTCCCAGAACTCAATAGAACTCCTGGATTCTGATCCTTGGTTCTGCAGTTACAGGTACTGAAAAAAACTTGTTTACCGTGAAATAAATGGGATCATCATTAATTTAAAGCAATAAAAATGTCGATATTTTATGCTTGGTTAATTGAGAATAAATCGTATCGACACACAAGGGTCATTAAGGCTGCATGTCACCTATTCACCACCACTCAAGAGTACTTTAATCCCAAGTAAGAGCGTACTTGGATTAGCCTAATCTCAAGGTTATATATATATATATATATATATATATATATATATATATATATATATATATATATATATATATATATATATATATATATATATATGTATGTATGTATATATATGTATATAATGTGTGTGTGTGCAAAACATCCACTGTGAAAAAATAGTGAAACCACCTCGAAAGCGCTGATATCAAGTGTTTACTGTGAGTTTGTTGCATATATATACATGCAGGTGTATACTATATACATACTTGCATGTGTATACGTACTATTGCTCTCAGTGCACATACGTAAAAATAGAGTATATATTCATCATTAATAAGTCGATATTGTGCAGATTTAGAGGAAATTTTAATAAAAAAAGTTTATGCAACACTAACACCTACAACGTTTCTCATAAGGATGGGCGAAACGTTGTATTAAAAGGATCCTCTGCTACCAGCGACTTCATTCCCATTCTCTGTGATCTTTATCTCTCTCTGGAAATATCACAGGAAAGAATAAAATCCAGGAATGGTGTATGACTCAGTGGTGCTCAATCTTCCTACAAGTCTGCCACATTTGATGGTCAAATGTGTGATGAGGGGTCAAATGTGTGATGAGGGCCCCACGGTTATGTTGACATGTCCAGTGTGGGGGACCTACATGAAAGTGAATTCGTAATTTCATGAGAGGGGACTCCGTATCCATTTCTTAGAAGATAATGTATACTTTATTTCAGCAAGATAAAATGTTTGTACAAAGGTGAAAGTCCCTTAATATGCAGAGCATTTCGGGCCACATGCGGCCCGCGGGGACCCCTGCACTTCGATTCTATGTAAAATTGACCAGAGGGCAGAGTTACAGTAAACCAACCTTGAAGATTTCAAGCCTATTGAATCTGGCGTTCTCGAGTTAGAAAACGAACACGTTGGAGGAAAAAAAACAATTTGGGGCATCCCCTTAATTAAGGTACTGCCTCAAGGATACCTGCATAAGGTACCGCCTCAGGAATACCTAATAAGCGTAGTAAACTGACGAATAGTCTAAGTATGCCCTCGTGTTGGTCCCTCCAGTATTGGTCTAAGTATGCCCTCGTGTTGGTCCCTCCAGACCTGGTCTGTGTGCGTGCGCGTTAATATATCTGTACTCACCTAGTTGTGGTTGCAGGGGTCGATTCACAGCTCCTGGCCCCGAAAATACATTACTAAACATTAACGACGTCTGTAGGTATTTGTGTGCATGCGCATTCGTTGGAGAGTGGGCGGGGCGTGGATGGGTGGGTGGGTGTGGGTGGGTTGGTGGGTTGTGGAGAAGGGACATAAAGGCATTTTCCCTAAAACTTTATCTTTGTGTCACAGTGACATCGGAATGCTTTGTGTGTGTGTGTGTGTGTGTATGTGTGTGTGTGTGTGTGTGTGTGTGTGTCACTGGTCGGTAATTGGTTCTTCAGTTTGAGTTTTTTGTGTGTGTTACATTGTTGCTTACGTGCGGTGATTGTGTTTGTACAGATTGTGTGTGTTTTATTGTTTTCTTGTGAGATTTATTTTTTTGGTTGCCAGTGTTGCAATTACCTCAAGAATCCACGGCAGTAATTTTACTCCCACACCCGTAACTTTACTCCCACGCCCGTAGTTTTCCTCCCACGCCCTCATTTTTACTCCCACGCCCGTACTTTTACTCCCACGCCCGTACTTTCACTTTCACACTCTTAGGTTCGCTTCTACGAATTCACTTCTTCACACTCGCACTTTCACGCCCACACGATTTTCTCCCACGCCCTGAACTCCCACGCTCACCCTTTTACTCCCACGGATTCACTTAACACTTTTACACCCACACACACACTTTTACGCCCACACCCCACACTTTCACGCCCACACCCTACACTTTTACGGCCATGCTCACACTTTTACTCCCACTCCCCACACTTATACGGCCATGCTCACACTTTTACGCCCACATCCCACACTTTTACACCCACACCTCTACTTACGCCCTCCCACTTTTATATCTGCACCAGGGGCCACACTTTCACACCCAACCCTAAATAACATGTCTACGTCCTTGTCCACACCCTCACGCCCACACCACGCCCACACCCCTCACGCCCACACCCCTCACGCCCACACCCTCACGCCCACACCCCTCACGCCCACACCCCTCACGCCCACACCCTCACGCCCACACCCCTCACGCCCACACCCTCACACCTACACCCTCACGCCCACACCCCTCACGCCCGCACCCCTCACGCCCACACCCCTCACGCCCACACCCTCACGCCCACACCCCTCACGCTGCCAATATTGCCTCTGGGACGTGATTTAGTAAGCCCTAAAAATCTTGTGAGGTCTCACCTGATTACTGTTAATTACTTAGCCCGTAGTTACGAGCTCACGACAAGGTGTGCTAATTAAGGAACCACGCGAAGTGTACCTGCGCACACTCCCTGTACACTCCTTGTACACTTTGTACACTCTCCACTATGTGCTTTCTCGCTTGAAGTACAGACTAAGTACTTCAGTATATACGTACTGGTTTAGCACACTGTGTACACTCTTTGCGCCACGAAGTACATAGTACATGTATACTCCTTGGTCCATGTACACTCCTTGGGGTCAGAAATCATAGGTTAAGTACAAATCCAAGGATGGTGTACCGCGTGCGGCTAGCACCAACAGCCTCGTTGATAAGGCGGCTTAGTCTGTGACCGCGCCGTGGGGGGCTGTGACCCCCAGATAACGTCTGTAGGTATATTACTGTGACGTTAAGAACACCATGTAGACTATCATGAATTTTGTACACTGGATGTTATGCTTCCGGAGTGTACACCGAGGGGCAGGGTATGATTCCCTTAAAGCTATCAGTATCTCAGTGTACACTCCATGTACATTACTGTACACGGAATGTCAATGTACACTTCATGTACATTACTGTACACAGTAAGTCGATGTACATTCCATGTACATTAGTGCACACGGTAAAAATTACACAGTACATTTCGCCTCTCATTTGAGTACAATTTTGTAACATTGTTCACAGAATTGTGGTACAGTAAACACAGAGGAAGAGGAACGAGGTTTTCCTGTGGCAACATTTCGCTGTATAGCGCATTATTAAGTCGACGTTTCGCTCCACACAGAGCGAAAAGTTGTCCTCAATAGAAGCTTCTTCAACTGCCTTTCCTTATTGTTGTCGATAGCAAGACTTGGTATGCAAGAATGGTGGTAGTTGTTATGCAAGAATGGTTGTAGTTATGCAAGAATGGTCGTAATTGTTATGAAAGAATGGTTGTAGTTTTGCAAGAATAGTGGCAGTGGTTATGTAAGAATGGTGGTAGTTGTTATGCAAGAATGTTGGTAGTGGTTATGCAAGAATAGTGGTAGTTATGCAAGAATAGTGGTAGTTGTTATGCAATAATGGTGGTAGTTATACAAAAGTGGTTGTAGTTATGATAGAATGGTTTTAATTATTCAACAATGGTT
Organism: Cherax destructor; assembly: GCA_009830355.1. Classification (NCBI taxonomy): domain Eukaryota; kingdom Metazoa; phylum Arthropoda; class Malacostraca; order Decapoda; family Parastacidae; genus Cherax; species Cherax destructor. Next base: position 629,923 of record WNWK01000141.1, read on the forward strand.
GTAGTTATGCAAGAATGGTTATAGCTACTATGCGAGAATGGTGGTAGTTGTTATGCAAGAATGGTGGTAGTTACACAAAAGTGGTTGTAGTTATGATAGAATGGTGGTAATTATACAACAATGGTTGTAGTTATGCAAGAATGGTTATAGCTACTATGCGAGAATGGTGGTAGTTGTTATGCAAGAATGGTGGTAGCTATTATGCGAGAATGGTGTGAGTTGTTATGCAAGCATGGTGATAATTATGCAAGAATGGTGGTAGTAATGCAAAAATTGTAGTAGTTCTTATACAAGAATAGTGGTAGTTATACAATAATGGTTATAATTGTTTCGCGAGAGTGATGGTAGTTATTATACAAAAAAACGGTGGTAGTTATGCAAGAATGGTGGTAATTATTCAAAAATGGTGGTAGTTTTACAAAAATAGTGGTAGTTATGCAAGAATGGTGGTTATTGACCCTCGTGTAATCGATAGGCTTTAAACCTCATTAACTATTACTGAAACTATCACCTCCTCCATCATAGTTTCAAACTATCAGTGACTGAAATTACGTAAACTAAATATATTGATGTTTAAGCACCTTGCAGTGTATTGTCTCTCTATCTCTCTCTTCCCGACGTGTTTAAAATCTTTGTCACTCAGTGTAAACTTAACACTAAGCGCTTATCACTTTCTCCTAATTCCTTCAACCTAATAGGAATCAATGAGGAAAGTAATGAGAGCGAGTGAAGTGGAAGAGAGATGAGGAGAGATAGCACACAATCTTGGGAAGATTGCTGCTACGTAAGTCTCTTTAACACCTGCACCTGCTAACCTCTCACACCTCTCATCTGCTGTCTTCTGCTATCTTACCTCAAACCTGTGTCTATTGCTGATTATCCTTCTTATTCATGTGCTTGTAACCATGTCTACTGTGTATATGCATTAGCTTATACCTTTTGATTACGCCTATATATTTTGCCTATGCATATTTCTTCTGTATATATATATATATATATATATATATATATATATATATATATATATATATATATATATATATATATATATATATATACTGCTTTACGAGGCTACAATTTGTGCTATACTGATGGGAATTTACATAAATTTGTGTGATGGACAAGCACGAGCGTAGTTCATTGTGACTATAAAAGTCTCTCTCTCTCTCTCTCTCTCTCTCTCTCTCTCTCTCTCTCTCTCTCTCTCCCACACACACACACACACCTGCAACCACAACTAGGTGAGTACACATATCCTATGACTGGGTTCATTTGTTTTGTAATAGTATTTACATTACACCACCACCACCATTACCACCACTACTACTACTACCACCACCACCACCATTACCACCACTACTACTACTACCACCACCACCACCATTACCACCACTACTACTACTACCACCACCACCACCATTACCACCACTACTACTACTACCACCACCATTACCACCACTACTACTACTACCACCACCACCACCATTACCACCACTACTACTACTACCACCACCACCACCATTACCACCACTACTACCACGCAGCAGCAGCAGCAGCAGCAGCAGTTCCCCGCACACCAGATGTTAGGGTCAGGGTCGCTACAAGCCCTGAGGAGATGCACGGATCATCCAGTCTTATTATTTCTTAGTTACCTCAGCCTCCGTCATGTGGTGGTAGTTGGTGGTTGTGGCGGTGATAGTTGTTGTTGTGGTTATTATGGTTCTGAAGAAGATTGTGGTTACAGTACTGGTCTATGAGGCGTAATTGTAGTGGTTAGTGTTGGTAGTAGTAGAAGGTTGCGAATATAGATGAACTAGGAACCTATAGCTAGGAACCTATGGCTAGGAACTATGGCTAGGAACCTATGGCTAGGAACTATGGCTAGGGGCTACGAACCTATGGCTCAGTTACCCATCTGAACGACTACATTTAAGTTCATCTTAAATTTGTTCTGTTATAACATAAGTAATTTTATGGGGGTTACGTTGATGGTAGTGAAAGGTTCTTGATCCGAGGAATCGAATTTATTTTCCCCTTTTCCCGGATCAAACGGGAGCGCTATGATCCCAACGGGTTTAGCGCTTCCCCGTGAACTTAATGAGGATAGTACCGCCAGCGTTCACCAGGGGAGTGTACTAAGTTCCTTACGAACCATCAGGTTCACAGCGGAAGTGCTTTACGTAACCCGTGAATCCCGTTCGTTGACAGGCGACTGCATTCTGCTAAGACACGTCTACAACACTTGGATATCTTTATAGCCGAAATGTATCGCCTGCTCAGCAGGTACGTATCTTCTGGTCTTAATAATGGTGGTAGAATTACCGACAAAAGGACGGCTTGACAAAGCTCCTGGAGAGCGAAATGTTGTTACCGTAATAAAAATATCACATTAGTTACACATGTGTCTTTTTGAGAAATTGGACACACGTGAAACACGTTTCGCGCCACTGGCTTCATCAGTCCAGTGCAAAGAAGAATGGTGAATATCAGGAGTTCGAGGTAATCAGTCCCTCAGCCTGGAGTTGATATAATCAAATCGACTCCAGGCTGAGGGGCTGATTACATCAAACTTCTTCTGATCAATACCACTCTTCTTTGTATTGGACTGATGAAGCTACTGTGTGGCGAGACGTTTCCTTAGTAAAGATACCCAAGTGTTGCACATGTGTAGTTTTTACCTAACATATCTTCAAGTCGTGTCGTTAATACAGATACTCAGATGAGTCTTATTCATCAGCTTGTGTAGCATTAATAGCGTGAGACTGAAGGCTGAGATTTACCTATGAAAGAGAGCTGAAGGCCACTGTTATGAAGTATCTGAGTGAGCAGGTGCAGCTGTGTCTGCCCGGGTGAGGAGATAGCATATAACACTTGCTGGGGCCGATATCACAGGTACTTATTATGATCTCCAAACAACATGACGCTACTCGGCACTCAATAAGAAAGTTGATTGCCCAACTTAGGTAAGATTTGTTAGGAAACAGGACAAGTGTTTACTGACGCGGGTCTTAGACATATGAGGTTCCGCCGCTGGAGCTTTTGGTCATCTGACTGAGGCCTTCCGCTGGCTTACCCCTGCAGCGAGAGACTATGATACTAAGAGTTATGAGCTGATTTTGGCAAGCGAAGTGCCCGAGAAGTTTGCAGTATGAACACGCGTCCCTCGAGGGCTGGAATAAAAAAAAAAATTGTAAAAGACAGAAGTTTGCTGTCTCATTGAGTATGCACCACTCTCTTGGATGGTTGAGCCTCCATTCTACCTCCAAGACGACTCATCTCGATTCTCGTCCCGACCTGGTCGATCCTTTCATTTCAGCAGAACCTTCAACACTAGATTTTAAATTTTGTCGCCGAAGCGGCTTGTTTATACTGTACCTCACATAGTATATCCTGTAGAAGGAAGCACAGCAGCACATGGATGTTATTATATCTACAACTACTGTTATTAGTACTACTACTGCTACTGCTGTTACTACTACTACTACTGCTGCTGCTGCTGCTGCTACTACTGCTGTTACTACTACTACTGCTGCTGCTACTGCTGCTGCTGTTACTACTACTGCTGCTGCTACTGCTGTTACTACTACTGCTTCTGCTGCTGTTACTACTACTGATTCTGCTGCTGCTGCTACTACTACTATTACTACTACTATTACTATACTACTACTACTACTACTATTACTACTACTACTATTACTACTATTACTATTACTACTACTATTACTACTACTACTATTAGTACTACTACTATTACTACTGCTACTACTTCATTACTGCTACTTTCACTGCTGCTAGCATTAGTAGTACTGCCTAACTCAGTGTACAGTCAGAAGACAGCTATTATGCCAGAGGACGGGCAGTCATAATCAGTCTTTCTCTGCCGTGGCCTCAGAGAACTCACTCCATCAGCGATCATTCACTCGGCAAATGAATGGTTTGGAATACATTTTTAAAACTTTCTGATGTTGCAGAAATGTCTAGTGATCCTTTGAAAACTGTGGTATATACATAAATTGAACATCACCATGCGTCTTGAGAGAGAGAGACTTTAATTAATGAAATAATTAAATAGCAGCTCATTCTGTGAGTTAATGAGGGAAAACTTAATTAGTCGAGCAGATGAAATAATAAGCAGAACTAATTAGCTGAAAGAATAAAACTAATGACTAATATAAATCGGGGAAATTAAATATAAGAAGTACACAGCAGTGCTTAGAATCACGAAATAGCCACAAATTGAAAATTAAAAGTGAATAACGTTTCGGCTGGTTCTAAAACATCATCAGATCCTGAATTTAAAAAAAAACAGAAGCCAGGAAATCTTGGAATCGATGAGAGAAGAGGGTAAATGAGGGGATGGGATGGAGGAAGAAACGGAGAATAAGAGGGAAGTGAAGGTAAAAAAGGGGGAGGGTGATCATCAGTGAGAAGGAGGAGGAAGAAATGTTTTTTTTGTGAAATTGGATACACCAGCAGTGTGCTGCTACCCCTATTCTATGTGATAGTTACAGTAATAGAGGGGTGAGGGGAGAAAAGGGGAAGGTGAAGGAAGGTAGGGGACTGATGCCCAGGTTGTGACTGCCTGACATATGGCAGGTATGTGCTGCTCACACCTTTGATGAGTGCTCTTCCACCTCTTGCAATCATCTCCCCCTCTATCTCTCTCTCTCTCTTTCTCCTTCATCTCTCACTTCTCTACCCTCAAAGAAAGAGAAGTTGTGATCGATTTACTCGTAGAATGCCAGGGAGAGAGACTCGGATCGAAGCTCAGATCGTCAGAGGCAGAAAATGTGGTGCTAAACCAACTGAAACGGGCGAAACGTAGTGGGATATTTTCAGAAGCATGTTGATGTCGGGGTCATCAGAGAGCAAGGTTGTCTTTTGTGAGGCATTTTTGTTTCTCTCATCCTGTGTGTGTGTGTGTGTTTGTGTTGTTGTGTGTGTGTGTTTGTGTGTGTGTGTACAAATTATAACTTCTAGGGGAAGTTATACATGCTCTGCCATTCTTTATTATTCTTTCATAATCCGGACTTCGTAGTAACGTTTAACGTTTTACATTATACATTTTTAAACATTGTTAAAGGTTAAATCACTTAACTGGCTGACTTGTATGTACGTTTGAACAGATTGTCACTGTAACGTGGCTGGAACAATTGTCACTGTACCGTGGCTGGAACAATTGTCACTGTACCGTGGCTGGAACAATTGTCACTGTACCGTGGCTGGAACAATTGTCACTGTACCGTGGCTGGAACAATTGTCACTGTACCGTGGCTGGAACAATTGTCACTGTACCGTGGCTGGAACAATTGTCACTGTACCGTGGCTGGAACAATTGTCACTGTACCGTGGCTGGAACAATTGTCACTGTACCGTGGCTGGAACAATTGTCACTGTACCGTGGCTGGAACAATTGTCACTGTACCGTGGCTGGAACAATTGTCACTGTACCGTGGCTGGAACAATTGTCATTGTACCGTGGCTGGAACAATTGTCACTGTACCGTGGCTGGAACAATTGTCACTGTACCGTGGCTGGAACAATTGTCACTGTACCGTGGCTGGAACAATTGTCACTGTACCGTGGCTGGAACAATTGTCACTGTACCGTGGCTGGAACAATTGCGGCTGAACTGCAAAATGGAGAGTGATGTTTCGCCTCGTTGCTGACCGTGATGAAGTTCCGAGTGAATGTAAGTGACGTCTCGATCCATCTTGAATTGTGGTGAGAAACAACGTTTCGCTCAAGCTTCATGAAGTCACTTGATAAAACTTAAGTGAAACGTCTTAATAATGATAATACAAATAAAAACAACAATAATAATGATATTCACAACGTTTCGCCCACCCAGTTACGTCAGCTCCTGTATGGGGGAAACGTTGTGGGTAATAAAGAATTCCACCAAGTGTCGTTCATTCCACTTTATCAGTGTGTATCTCTCCACTTTAGTGTATTTCTCCACTCTTTCCGCATCACTACTACAGCACTTTTGGCTAAGAACGTCAAACGTGTGACTGTGACGATAATAATGGGGTTTTAAGCTTATTAACTACATTATGGTCATGTTGAAAATTATATAAAATACCGAAGATTAAGACATGTGCAACAGCTGGGTATCTTTATCGATGAAACGTTTCGCCCACACAGTAGGCTTCTTCAGTCAGATATAGAGGGAGCAGGTCTAGTAGTGAAATAAAGTTGATGTAATGAGTCCATCAACCTTGGAGAAAAAGTATTTGAGGTGGTCAGTCCCCCAGCCTGGTGAAGAGTTCAGCTCCATGAAGCTGAACCCACCGCAAGTCAAGAAAACTTTATTAATCAAGTAGTGATTAACCCGTCGGTGTGTATATACACTGAGAGACATACACCTCTCTGTGTATCTGTGTATATGCACTGAGAGACATACACCTCTCTTTGTATATACACTGAGAGACATACACCTCTCAGCATATATATCCTGTGGCACTGGAATGTGATTGTTTCACTGTAAATTCTTCCTCTTTGTAAGCTTCGTGGCTCAGTAATTGGGCCTTCTACATGCCAGGACCACGGTTCGAATCCAGGCCCGTTCTTCAATCAACTTTAAGTACTTTTATGGATATATTAGCGTTATGTTAGGTTACAGCTGGTTATATTTTTGCTTATACAGGATAATCTCACCCAGGATAAATATCATATATTGAGAAATTTGCTTAAAATTATTTTACTAACCAGGGTGCCTTGATGCTCATGAAGGGCTCTTGATTCAGGGTATTTGAGCTTTTCCTTGCCCTTGGATTGGACCTGGAGGTATTAAGGAGGACACATCGATACATCAAGGGATCAGTGAATGTATCAGTTGCAATTTATTTTATTTTTTTCTATCTCTGATTCAGCCCTTCTCCCTTTCCCCCTTTCCTGTGCATCCTCTACCCCTCTTTCCCTTTCCTTACCCCTCCTTTCCCTCTCTCCCTTTCACCCTTCACTTCCTTCTACCCCCTCTCCCTCCCTCCCTCTACGTAGGTGGCAACCAAATCCATGACTAATAGATTATCTGGACACATAAACAGATAGCTTTAATAGCATCCAGGAGAGAAAGATTATGAGTAGGTAGCGTCTCCCTCCCTCCCTCCTCTCTCCTGTCTCCCTCCCTCCTCTCCTGTCTCCCTCCCTCCTCTCCTGTGTCCCTCCCTCATCTCCTGTGTCCCTCCCTCTCCCTTCCTCCTCTCTTATGTCTCTCTCCTTTCTCTTATCTCCTTCCTCCCTCCCTCCTCTCTCCCTTCTCCTTCCCTCCTCTCTTCCTTCTCCTTCTCTCCTCTCTTCCTTTTCACTCCCTCTCTTTCTTCTCCCCCTTCTCCCTCCCTTCTCCCCATCCTCCTGTCTCCCTCCCTCTCCCTTTTACCTCCATCCTCCTGTCTCCCTCCCTCTCCCTTTTACCTCCATCCTCCTGTCTCCCTCCCTCTCCCTTTTCCCTCCCTCCCAGGGAGTTAATATACCTCTCGGCTTCCTCACCTAACCACCTGTGGCGCTGATATCGCCTCCTTTTGTGCTTCCCAATCTCACCGCCAAGGCCCCTGTAGCGCTGCTCCTAAAGGATAATAATAATAATAATAATAATAATTTATTACTAATATTAAATATATTAAATTATTATTGAATTATTATTTTTATTATTATAATAATTTATTACTAATATTAAATATATTAAATTATTATTGAATTATTATTATTATTATTATTATCTAAATATTTGGGTCAATATTATGTTTAGATTTAAATCTTGTGGTAGCTGAGATCACTTCATGAGAAGCGGTAAAGTCGTAGGGGGTCATGCAGCGCCTGGGGAAGGGGAGCTACGCTCCCCTTCCCCGGCTCACTCGCGAGCGTAGCGTAAAAAGCGATTGATTGCGAGCGAGCGTAAAAAGCTCGCGAGTGATATATTTTATTGAGTGTGATGTGATTGTTCATTGGAGGTGTCTGGATACATCTGTGTCATCCTGTGTCAAGCTGTGTCTTCCTGTGTTTCGCTGTCTATCTTTATATGTGTCTTCCTGTGTCTTACTGTCTCGCTGTGTCTGTATCTTTCCCTGTGTCGCGCTGTGTCTGTATCTTTCTCTGTGTCCCGCTGCGTCTGTATCTTTCCATGTGTCTCGCTGTGTGTGTATCTTTCTCTGTGTCTCCCTGCGTCAAGCTGTGTCTCACTATGTCTTCCTGTGTTTCCCTGTGTCTCGCTGTCTCCCTGTGTCAAGCTGCGTCTCACTGTCTCGATGTGTCTCGCTGTGTCTCCCTGTGTCAATCTGTCTCACTCTGCCTCGCTGTGTCTCATTGTGTCTTTCCCTGTGTCTACCTGTGTATCACTGTGCCTCCCTATCTCGCTGTGTCTCCCTCTGTCAAGCTGTCTCCGTGTCTTTCCCTGTGTCTCCCTGTGCTTCACTGTGTCTCACTGTGTATTTCCCTGTGTCTCACTGTGTCTTCCTGTGTCTCACTGTGTCTTTCCCTGTGTCAAACCATGTCTCCCTGTGTCAGACTTTCTCCTTGTGTATCGCTGTGTCTCGTTTTGTCTTTCCCTGTGTCATGCTGTGTCTGTCTCTCGCTGTGTCTTTCCCTTTATCAAGCTGTTTCTCACTGCGTCTTTCCCTGTGTCTCGCTGTGTCTCCCTGTATCTCGTCGTGTTTTTCCCTGTCTCGCTGTAACTAAGGCCCCAGAAACTACAGAGTAACATGGTAAGACTCGAGTCACTTTTTTGTTCAGTGATATCAGCCTTGAGATTGCATTTCCTCTCATGGAGTAAAATGAAAAAAAAAAAAGATATCGTGACTCCGTAGTTAGAGCAGTAGGCACGCACCCGAAAGGAGCCGAGTTTGATTTCCGGGCGAGGCACCCTACAGCTAGTGGTCTGGGGTATATACTCCCATAGGTGGGTATCTCACTTTAATTCCTATTTTGGGTATTAAGGTATTCTTGACTAATGTACGGATATTCTTGACTAGTGTACGGGTATTCGTGACTAGTGTACAGGTATTCTTGACTAGTTTATAAGTATTCGTGACTAGTGTACGGGTATTCGTGACTAGTGTATGGGTATTCGTGATTTGTGTACGGGTTTTCGTGACTAGTGTACGGGTATTCGTGACTAGTGTACGGGTATTCGTGACTAGTGTACGGGTATTCGTGACTAGTGTACGGGTATTCGTGACTATGTGTACGGGTATTCGTGACTAGTGTACAGGTATTCTTGACTAGTGTACAGACATTCGTAACTAGCGTACAGGTAATATTCAGTCATAATGACACTCGTCTAATTGAAAGCTTTAAACCTGACAAACCAACCAACCAAACTGCTGGCCCTGGTAGGCCCTATAGACCAGCAGCAAGTCATACAGAGTTGGGCAGTATTTGTATGTTTGGCACTCCTACTTCAACAAAAATCGTCAATTTGAGATGACTTTTGACTGAGCACTGGGCGCACACATCCTGATCATAGCCACCTGCTCGCAGGTGCTCCTTCCCCCTCACATCTGTGTAGTTTGTAATGTACAGTTGACTGGGGAACACATTTTAAAGTTTCCTTATATATCGATGTGTAATTACCGGGGTGCCTGTAGGGACCTCGGGAACTTTTTAGGAGAGTCGTTTGACACTAGAACTTTAATAGAATTTTTACTGGCGTTTTTTTATTTTAAATTGTGATAATATTTGAGTTGCGTGGTTTATTCATGATAGTTAGTTTTACCTTTGATAGCTTAAAGTGTTCTGTATATATTTTATTGCAACGAGAGCTAATGATCTACTTAGTAACTACCTGTGGCCCCTCTCAATGTTGCTGTAACTAGGTACCTGCATGTTAGTCATCTGTTTTAAGCTGCATCCTTGCAAGAAGTACCACCAGTAATCCGCGGTTACTGTAACTGCAAATAGATGACTACACAAACACACATACACACACACACACACACACACACACACACACACACACACACACACACACACACACACATACACACACACATACACACACACATACACACACACATACACACACACACACACACACACACACACACATACACACACATACACATACACACACATACACACACATACACACACATACACACACATACACACACACACACACACACACATACACACACATACACACACACACACACACACACACACACACACACGCATAGCTCTCTTGCTTCACGCACGGAGGGCCCGGGTTCAATTCCCGGCGGGGCCGAAACATTTCGAAGTGTTTCGTTACACACACACACACACACACATACATACAACAGGCCTAGTGTCTAATCGACATGTGCCTAGGACAAAATGGTAACTAACATTATATACATATATATATATATATATATATATATATATATATATATATATATATATATATATATATATGTCGTGCCGATTAGGTAAAACTGGTCAATTAGCAAGAACTCATTTAAAATTAAGTCCTTTCTAAAATTTTCTCTTATACGTTTAAAGATATATTTTTTTCATTTATGTTAATGTAAGAATTTATAAATTTGTACCAAGAGAAACTTTGAAAACCTACCTAACCTTATTACAACAAGCGCAATTTAATTTAGCCTAACCCAACTAAATATATTTTAGATACGTTAACATTAATTTAATAATAAACAAACACAATGAAATATGTTTTTTTCGTTATGTTCAGAATGATTTTGGCGAAATTATTGCATACACAAATTTTCACTTGTCTTATTTGGCAAGATGAGCGTTGCTATTTAAGCCAAAATCGCAAGTTTTACCTAATCGGCACGACATATATATATATATATATATATATGTATTTATATTGTCAAATCTGCCCCACGGAATCAGATCATTGGCATGTTTAAGAATGACGAAATGAAAACTGCATTCTGGAGTTTGAATAGGGAATAATTCCAAAGACTTTAGAATACAAAGTGATTGATCACAAATACGTTTGAAATTTCTGTTTTATTGTGGTTAAATTGCATAATCTTGTGTGTATGTTGAGAGGGATAGTGAAAGGGACGTAATGGAAAGGATGTGAGGGAATGAATGCGATGAGAGGGACATAAGAGGGACGTGAGTGGGAAGTGGAGGTAAAGGAGTGTGTGGGATCCTGGAGTGTAGGCGAGACAAGGGTTACCACCTGTTACAATATGTAACTCAGTGAGTGTTTCCGGAATCACACGCACATACACACATATACACATACACATGCACACATGTGGGTTTAGAGCAGGTCTCCCCTGCCTCTCGCAACTACTGGACCACCTTGACATAGACCTGGATGCACTGGAGGACAAAGATAATATAGATGCAGTATACACAGACTTTGTAAAATCCTTCCACAAGTACAATCATGGTTTAATATTGCACAAAGTGCGTGCAAAAGGAAAAACTAGAAAAGTGAGCAGATGGAATTATAGCTTTCTAACCAATAGAACGGAGAGAGTAATAGTAAACAGTTAAGTCAGAGACTGCCGCAGTGAAAAGCTCTTTTTACCAAGGTACAATACTCGGGCCCCCATTCTTCTCATCACTGACACAGACGTAAATCATTGCATCGTAGTATCATTTGCAGGCGAGACTAGAATTTGCATCGTCCATTGAGGACAGTGTAAATCTTCAAGCGTATATAAATCAAGTCTTCAAGTGTGAGATTGTTACCAGAGGGTGAGGGAAGAACCGTTCACGTACCTATTTAAACCTATTTACACACATTTTTATAATTATATATATATCAGAAAGTTATAAAAATGACCATGGCCATCTAGTGTTCAATCCTTAGATGCGCACAGTAATGAGGATTATCGCTTAGATTAAGAACACCAAAAGCAAACTGGTATTAAAATACACGAGGCTTAGACACCGTGCAAGGAATAAGAGTTAAACAATATCACAAACCTATCTCCCGAGAAACACAGAAATCAGATTAGACTGACGTGTGTTCGGTTGGCTGATGTGTGAACTCCATTCATAAATATAAAAAATAATCATGCACGAAGGAGAATGTGCACAATTATCGCAAGTCCAGTACTCGAGTACACAGTACCAGCACGATACCATCCCAGTACAGATATATAGAAATACAAAAGAAGGATTTTAGTTACTAAAAGTAGGATTCAGTGATACCTTGACACCTAGTGTAGGAGAGGTGACACCTACGTCACCTAGTGTAGGAGAGGTGACACATACGTCACCTAGTGTAGGAGAGGTGACACCTACGTCACCTAGTGTAGGAGAGGTGACACCTACGTCACCTAGTGTAGGAGAGGTGACACCTACGTCACCTAGTGTAGGAGAGGTGACACCTACGTCACCTAGTGTAGGAGAGGTGACACCTACGTCACCTAGTGTAAGAGAGGTGACACCTACGCCACCTAGTGTAGGAGAGGAATATTAAAGAGAGAGATAGTGCACACACCTGGTAGGAGGCACTGGTACTAGTCCCACTTAATGCCAGGGATCACACTGTCTATACTTACAAATGTGACAGTGTCACACTGCACTTACACCGGTGACAGAGGGTGCAGCCTCTTCGCAGTTTTATTCATGTGGATTATGACAGCAAAACCTGTTTACCTGGAGCGTTTTTCCTCCAGCTGTCTTACGACAATAACTCTTCTCCCCTTCCTTCCTTTCTCTCTCTCCATTATTTTTTTCGCCGTCCCTTCTTCTGTTTCCAAATATTCTCACCGTTATATATATATATATATATATATATATATATATATATATATATATATATATATATATATATATATATATATATATATATATATATGCAAAAAGATCACAGTAAACAGGTGATATCAAAATATGCAAGACAATAACTATGAAAAATAGAAGAATTAGGCTTGACTACTCACATTATTAGTTCCTTGATAATGTGAGTAGTCACGAAAGCGCTTGGAATTCTTCTATTTTTTCATAGTGGTTGTCTTGCATATATATATATATATATATATATATATATATATATATATATATATATATATATATATATATATATATATATATATATATACTACTTCTATATTTTCTCTCCTCTACTTCATCCTCTTCATTTTTCGCCATATCTGGTCTTTATACTCACTCTTCCATCTCAGATTGATTCCCATATTCCTCCATTCTCTATCCCATTTCCTGACTTTAGTCTCCTGAGTTAAGTCGAAACCTAAGCCAAAACTTTAGTCTCATCTTAAGTAGTGTGTGTGTGTGTGTAGGTGGGTGAGGGAGAATTTAGAACACTCTTCTTGTCGCTATTTTTGGGTGCTTTAATTGTGCTTGCTGGAGTGTGCGTGAGTGAGGTGTGATGCTGAAACACGGGGGTGAGGCCATGAAATATTGACAATGATTCTACCCACACCGCCCTCCTGGACACTGCTAAAATCGTCCTAGTTACGAACAAAGGAAGCGTATACATACATATATATATATATATATATATATATATATATATATATATATATATATATATATATATGTAGCGCCAAATAGGTAAAATTAGTCAATTAGCAAGAACTCATTTAAAATTAGGTTAGGTTCAGAATGATTTTTGTGAAATTATTGCATATACAAATTTTCGCTTGCCGTACCGTATTCGGGAAGACGAGCGTTGCTATTTAAACCAAAATCGTAAGTTTACCTATTCGGCACGACATATATATATATATATATATATATATATATATATATATATATATATATATATATATATATATATATATATATAATATATAAATTATATTGCATGACTACCAGAACATTGTCCCGCCTCAAGAGGCCACACAATGTACATGTCACCTTACCAACTGAGCCATCGGTCCTACAAACAACATGAGCCTACCGAACTAGGCTTCTTTCATGTTTCGAGGACACTCGTGTCAGTTGTATGCTCAAGGATTAATTTCAGCCTCGTCATTGTTTGTAGGATCGATGGCTCAATTGGTAAGGTGACATGTACATTGTGTGGCGTCTTGAGGCGGGACAATGTGTCGTGGGGTCGAATCCTGGCCTAAAAAATAAAAAAAAAGATGGGTTGGTTAAGGAAGTCGAATATTCAAACGAGTTTAAGAAGAAATCCAAATATTCTTCCTCGAAGCCTTTTTTATGTACTTCTCCGAGGCTATGGAGTTACCACAATATATGTATATACATATAATAATTTTTTTTGTTTCAACTTTTATAATCAACTTTTGAACTGACTCAAAAAATATAATTATTTTCTCCTGCTCTTCAGTTTCTTTCAATGACATGTGAGTGGTTATTGTGTCTTTAAATTCACGTGATTGTTGTATCTTTTTAAATTCATGTGATTGATTGTTGTGTCTTTTTAAATTCATGTGACTGATTGTTGTGTCCTTTTAAATCCATGTGACTGATTGTTGTGTCCTTCTAAATCCATGTGACTGGTTCATGTGACTGGTTGCTAGAGTGTTCGTTTCTTGTACATGTTTCATTGTTTTGTATGTTGCGCTTCGCCGCAGTCACGTATCTCTCATTCATCTTTGTTTTGCATGTGTCTGGTCCTGTATCTTCTCTCTCCCTTTTTTAACGTATTCTTTGCGGTTTCTTGATTTATCGTTCACTGATTCATTACACTTCGATCCATCCATCTTCGTTCACGTTGTATTTTTTCCGAAGCTCTCATTACTTCTCTCACCTGGTATTTCTCAGTGTGTATACACTGAAATTTTGATTTAATGCTTATTTTAGATATTAAAGTCCTCCTGATTGGTGGTGAGCAGGCATAGCCTTAATAACTCTCGTCCAGTCGATAGGCTTTAAACTTAACCAATTAACCGAGAGAGCTGTTGTTGTGACTTTTCGTGAATCGTTTCGCTCATGTACTTAGATTTTTGGTGGACATGAAAAAAAGGCTGACCGCACAAGAAAAATTTCGCTTGCGATGTGTTGTGTCAGCAGTGAGTGGCTGCCGTTATCTTACGGTGAGGAGGTTAGAGTGAGCAAGAAGGTTCACGAATAAGATTCGTGTGTAACACCTGGGTTGGAGAAATGTCTAAATACTTAAGATACGCAGGGGTTACATACCTGTCTTATTCAACAACGTGTGGGGTGTTGTATGGCATCAGTTTGGTGGGTAGAGGAAGATGCTGTTCCTCCGGTGCCTCCTTGGCATCTCTCTCTCTCTCTCTCTCTCTCTCTCTCTCTCTCTCTCTCTCTCTCTCTCTCTCTCTCTCAACACACACACACAAACAAACACTTGTTTTACTCGTGCAAAGTAGTAATTGCTGAGGCGAACTTCTGAGTTAATGCCACATTCTCAAACAGGGAACTTGCAAGAAAACACACCCACCACTTGAGGCGCCCATCCAAGGAAGAAAAAATGCATTTTATCCAACGGGTTATACGTATGTCTGTCAACACAGAAAAAAAAGGAGTGGCTGTTGTGTTTCTTCCATGATCATTAGACGTTCATTCATTATTACTATTGTTTTTATATTTTTTTATTATTTAGATTGTTATGTTGACACCTGCGGGTATTTAATAGGCATGAATATAGTATCCATCCTGTGCCGTGGAATACAAACATTCGTGTAAATCTTTATATAAGCATCGTGGCTTCTAGTGGCATACCGGAGATCAGGTCAGTCTTAATGACCTCTCCTCCAGCCGGATAATGGCAGTTAAAGTCGAAAGTTATGGAGAGCCATTGAAGGAGCTTCCTCGTCTGCTTTCGCTATCGGGATAGACCAGGAAATGCTTCTGAGATTCGCACTTACGAACACTTTAACGTGCCGAACGTTTTCCGATGTGCATCTACACTTACGAACACTTACACTTATCTCAAACAAGTGTAAGTGGGTTTAACTTCTTGTGGTGCCTACAAGCAACACAGGAATGTAACAGTTCCTGATATAACGAAAAAAAATATAACTACGTATGATAACATTTCAATATATAACCAAATTTAATCGCAAATCACACATAATGTAATCATAAATAGTTACGTATAATGTAATAAAGGTAATACCTATAATGTAATTAAATATACGAGTATAACCATAACCATTAAGTCTGTCAGAAGAGAGTGGCCTTTTTAACCGGAATATTGGAGAGGGCAAAAGGAGCAGGAAATAGAGTAGACACCGGAAGCCTCAGTGACAGGAGAAGCGGGAATAAGATTAGTGTGAAGGTTATTAGTGTGACGAAAAGCAAGTTTGATATCTAGAGGTCGAAGGGTATTGTTGAGATTGTGAAGACTGGAAACGCAGGAAAGGTAAAGAACTGGAGATTTAACAAGAGAAGCGAATTTGGGAGAGAGAGTAGAATCCGTTTAGAATGAGAGAAGACAGAATTTATAACACTGGGAGGATAGAAAAGGAAAGAAGAAGAGTTGCAAAGAGTGGTGATTGCAGAGTCGAGAAATTGAGGACCATAGATGTGGGAGACATGGAAGAAGAGAATAACTAGAACACTTTTCTTAACAGGAGAAGCATACTAAGAGAATTTAGTGTACATTTCACCGTGCACAGACCTTGTCGTCGTCAGGTTCCTCTGCTAAGTCCTGGTTGTATATAAAAACCGACAAGTTGATAAATTAAACACATGTGTAACACTTGGATATCTTTAATGAGGAAACGTTTCGCCCCACAGTGGCTTCATTAGTCCTTACAAAGGAGAATGGTGAAGATCAGGAGTTGGAGGTAATGAGTTTCTCAGCCTCTGGGTGTTGGTGAATTGTTCAGCCACGGTATAGTGACTTTTTTTTTTCTTCCTTTAACCATAAAGTAATTTGAAACATAATAAACTAGAATGTAATCACAAATATAACCACATGTGAATAACTAAAGTGTAATGAACACTTGTCAGTGCTCAATAAAAACTCACATGAAAAGAAACTCAGAAGATTGATCTGTATATTTCGATCCCTTTCTGGGATCCTCTTCAGCTGCAGAGGATCCCAGAAGGGGATTGAAATATACAGCTCAGTCAATTTTCAGAGTTCCTATCTCCTGTAATATAATTAATTCAAACACGTAAAACGCAATGATAAATATAATTACCACCTCTAATGTATACATAAACACTACAAAGCAGTCAGAAGTGTAACTCCCGGTAATGTAATGTAAAATGTAATGCAGTATCCTAGGAGATCAACACCAGGCAATCATTCCCGTGTCTGTTGATTATACAACAGTCTGAGTGCATGTATGGAAAATGTTAGATAATTGTGGGGTGTAAATACCACATCCGCCCGTGAGATGATAATTGCCCAGAACCGCGACATAATCTGCCCTGATAATCCGATTAATTATTCATGAGCATCTCTTGTGTTATCTATACCAGGCAATGTGTGTGTGTGTGCGTGTGTGTGCTTGCGTGCGTGCGCGCGCGTGTGTGTGTGTGTACTCAATTGTAGTTACAGGGGTCGAGTAACAGCTTCTGGGCCCCCCTCCTCTTCACTGGTCGCTAATATGGTTCACACACTCCCTGCTCCCTGAGCCTTGTCGTACCTCTTCTTAAAGCTATGTATGGATCCTGCCTTCACTACATCACTCTCCAGACTATTCCACTTCCTGACAACTATGTGACTGAAGAAATACTTCCTAACATACCTGTGACTCATTTGAGTCTTCAACTTCCAGTTGTGACCCCTTGTTGCTGTGTCCCATCTCTGGAACATCCTGTGTGTGTGTGTGTGTGTGTACTTAACTACGTGTGGGACACTTTTAAATAACCCCTCCCTCATCCTTTCACTTTACTATGGATTCTTTTCACTTATTCATTTGCAGTTTGAATAACGAGGAGCTTCAATCGTCTTAAAGGCTGTTTAATCGTCTTGTAGGCTACTTCAGTCGTCTTGTAGGCTACTTCAGTCGTCTTGTAGGCTACTTCAGTCGTCTTGAAGGCTACTTTAATCACATGGAAGCCTTCTACAGTCGTTTTAAAACTTCAATCGTTTTATCACCAAAATAGTTTACCAATTCCAACTCGCTTAATATAAATATCACTTAGAAAGGTTATTACCACTTAAGTAATAATCAGTCTTTCCCATAGCATTACTTAAAGATTGTTATCAGTATAAACAGATATGGGAAGTACACCCTTCGTACTTTCCCTAATATTCCTGCTTGCATCTCAAGTTATTGCCCCAGTCTCTTGTGAGTACTCTGTCCAAATCCTTCTTCCGGGTCAAGAATATGCAGTCCACCCATTACTTCCGGGTCAAGAATATGCAGTCCACCCATTACTTCCGGGTCAAGAATATGCAGTCCACTCATTACTTCCGGGTCAAGAATATGCAGTCCACCCATTACTCTCTCTTCTGTCACTTTGTCATAGAACTCCAACAAGTTTGTAAAACAAATATTTGTCCTCGCTAAACCCTTGTTGGTTATATTGTTGATGAAACCACTTGTCTCCAAGTGTTCTACCCTTATTGTATTCTCCATTACCTTTCATGCTGTGCATGTCAGTGAAACTGTTCTGCGGTTCAACGCCTCCTGACTGTCTCGTTTCGTAAATATGGGGACTACATTCTCTGTCTTCCATATCTCTGGCATCTGTCCTGTATTAATTGACTTGTTATAGATCTCAGCTGGTGGTTCAGACAGTGCCTCAGCACCCTCTCGCAGCATCCATAGGTTAAGTTTAGTTTGTGGTGAAGAATTAGACTACGGTACTCTTCACCAACTCCAAGGCTGAGGGACTAATTACCTCGTCTTTTGCATATAGTTCTACAGATTTCCATTATGTCCTTGAATTTGTACTGATAAAGCCACTGGATGGCGAAACGTCTACAGTAAATATGCCCAGATGTTTCACATGTGTCTAATTCTTTATCTTGTCGGTATTATACCTGTCATGTACAACAAACTTCTCTGTTAGTTTTAGTGCAAAATAAACACTTGGCATGTAAAAACAACAAATAATGAAATCTTTGTGACCTTGTTTGCCATAGTGGTCATTTGTTGTACATGTTTTATTCGTGTATTTCCAGACATTGCTTGGTCGTAGTCATGCGGCTTTCGATTGTAGCTGATTCACTTTCTTCCATTTGCATCATAATTTTTTTTTTATTGTGGTCTGCTTCATTCCCTTCTCATTCGTCTGTCTCTCACTTTTTCTCTCCATTATTTTTAAATCTTATTAACTCTTTTATAAAAAAAAAATCTTCCCCTTCATTAATGTTCATAGTTCATCCAGATTTTTCTGTATTACATAATTTAGTTCCAATTTTGATTGATTTAAAACCTAGCAACTGCATGAGGGTCACTACGGTTGCATATCACCCATACACCACTAGTTAAATCTACTTAACAAATGAAATTAAGATTAATGTAAATTTTCAATGCATGTACACTGAAACATACACCTCTCTGCGTATCTTATAGTCTTCCCCTCAGTGAATATAAATCGAAAGAAATGATTCCATCAAAATATACACAATGCTTATTTAATTTCAGATTTAGTTTGCTTTAATCTTCTTGCGACTTATTCTTTTCGTTGTGCTTTAAGCCTATCGACTACATGAGGGTGCAAGCAACCTGTCCATCACCAGTAAAGGAGACTTAATCCCTTAGTTTCTTTGATTACTAGTCGGGCGTCTTTGAATTTCATGAGATGATTGTTGGAATTTCGGTGTTGTACGCAGGCGTTGTTCAGGTTATCGTTTCTGCATGCGTGTTTCGAGGTTCCTTGCTGTTTCTCCTACATAAATTCTGTCGCAGCCTCCACAGGGTATAGTGTAGACCCCTGCGTTGACTGGTTCATGGTGCTTGGATTTAGTCTTGGTTAGATCCTTAATAGAAGTACTGGAAGCGATGGCGACTCTAGTGTTAGCTTGTGCAAATACTTTAGAAATGTTGGATGCAACCTGGCTGTTGGGAAGAATTATGACTTTGTTTGGAGTGGTGTTGATGCGTGGAGAATTAATGATCTGAAGAGCTCTTTTCTTGCAATCTTTGATGAAAAAGGAAAGAAAATGTAACTCAGTGAAGGTTTGGTGAATGTATGTACATTCCTCGTCAAGAAACTCAGGACTACAAATTCGGTAAGCTCTTAGGAAGAATCCGATGATGATGCCTCTTTTGGTCTTAGTATCTTGACTGGAATAGAAGTGTGTGAGAAACACGCATCAATGAACACATTAATGCATGCAGAAACGATAACCTGAACAACGCCTGCGTACAACACCGAAATTCCAACAATCATCTCATGAAATTCAAAGACGCCCGACTAGTAATCAAAGAAACTAATTTCCGTAGACGCAAATGCCTTGAATCAGCACTTATCTCTGTTTCTAACACAATTAAACAAAACAAAGGCAGCTTCACCATCTCTGAAGTCTTAGCAAGAATCCTCCTGAAAACAGTAAACCCTACCATCACATAGTCTCTCCTGCTAATTCAACACAAGCACATCGTAGATGTGGAACACTCCTACAGGCCTTCGATATTTCAACCTCCAGCAGAAATATTTGTCTAACCTATTGTTATACTACCCAAGTATTTGTTTTATCACCTTTTACTCATGTGCATATTGATTGTTCTACCTTATTGTATTACTACTACTACTACTAATATCACTACTACTACCACCACTAGTATTTCACCTCACTTTGAGAGTATATATAAACCCACTATGTCCATTATCGCTTGTAACGGCTTGAGAAAGCTCCTGGAGAGCGAAACGTTGCCACAATAAAATGTCACATTAGTTGCATTTGTGTCCTTTTACTTAACATATTGTCGGTAATTTTACCAATATTATTACATATATGTGTGTGTATGTGTGTGTGTGTGTAATGAGAGATTGGATATGAGATTGGAAGAAGAGAGTATGGAGGAAGTGAATGTGTTCAGATATTTGGGAGTGGACTTGTCGGCAGACGGGTCTATGAAAAATGAGGTGAACCAAAGAATTGACGAGGGGAAAAATGTGGGTGGGTTGCAGCGAGGAGGACGTTGGAGACAGTGGAAATGTCGTGCCTGAGAGCAATGTGTGGTGTCAGCATTACGCAAAGAATTCGTAGTCTGGAGATTAGAAGGTGCGGGGTTACTAAAAGTATTATCCAGAGGGCTGAGGAGGGGTTGTTGAGGCGATTTCAACATGTTCAGAGCATGGAGCAAAATAGAAAGACTTGGAGGGGTGTATATATCAGTAGTGGAGGAAAGGAGGGGTAGAGGTCATCCAAGGAAAGGTTGGAGGGAAGGGGCGAAAAAGGTTTTGAATGCGAGGGGTTTGGACATCCACCAAGCATGTTGGATAGGAGTGAGTGGAGGCAAGCGGTTTTTATGACTTGACGTGCTGTTGGAGTGTAAGCAAGGTGATATTTGTGAAGTGAATGCACTCTGAAGGAAGGGTCAGGATATTGCACTTTGAAGGAGCATCTGAGCTATAATGTCGGCGCGCCTGTGGCAAGACAGTGGTGGAGAGAGTGTTGGTGACTTGTTTATTTTTTTTTTTCAGGCCACCCTACCTCGGTGGGAGATGACCGGTGTGTTTACACACATGTATAAAACAAACATTTTGTCATAACCGAAGAACATTTGACTGGATGATATTGCTGCGGCAGGGACCGCGGCAGCGGCCGGCAGGAGCCGGGTCCGACCACTATAACCGTGTAGAGAGGCAGCCGTATTTCATAGACTATGATGTTTCTGACTTGTAAGCACAAAACTGGTTCCTAGCAACCAGGGTGTAATTACTGCCCACACTGCCCGCCAGAGTCCAGTGTGGGGAAGGAAGACGACGAGAGGGAGATCACTAGGAGTAGGAAGAACAGGAGGAAGAGAAACTGTAGGAAATGGGTAAGAGAGAGGGGGGAGAAGGGGAAAGAAAAAAAAGGGATGAGAAAGAGCACTAAGATAAGCATAAAATAGATTGAACAGGAGGAAGAGGGGCGAAACGAGGAGATGAACTGGTAGGTTGAAGAGTGAGGCAAGAGAGAGGAAAAGGAGGATGAAGAAAGGGCAAATAGGAAAAGACGGAAGAGGAAGAGATATAGTAGTAGAAAGAGGAGACAGGAAGACGGAGAAAGAGCTCTACAAATTGCAACAGTTAAATACTACATCAGATTTAAAAATAAAAAAATAATCCTCAAGAAATAATTAACAGACATCTTCACAGCCAACTAAAACACCTTCACAGCCAACCAAGATACCTTCACAGCCAGCCAAGAATTCTACACAGACGAGACACCTACACAGCTAACCAAGACACCTACACAGCTAACCAAGACACCTTCACAGCCAACAAAGATTCCTACAGACATTCCTGCTCTAGCACCCCCTAGCCTGGTGCTGAAGCATCCTGCTCAACCTTCTCTCATCTTAACCTGGGCACAAGATCATAATTCTGAGATGCGTCCGCCCAGCACCCCGTGTAGGGAGGTGAGCACCGGGATGCAGGTAGCTGGCACCCCGCTGTGCACACTAACCTTCGCTCCACCCTCTGTCAGCATAACATCCACCCGTTTTATCACATATCTAACATATTCGCTTCTCGCGTCGTAAGCTCCGTCATAGACTGTACCCAAGTGCGTTGAACTAGTCGTGCAAGATGTCCTTTGTGTCGTTGGGTTGATTGTTGCGTTTTTGATCCGTATAGGAGAGGTCTTGCGATTATCCGGGTTTGAGAATACACTAGGTCGACGCACCTGAAGATCAGCGGTAGCTAGACCGACCTTAGATGCCCGCCTGAGCCGCGGTAATGAGCCGGGGTGGGTATTGGTTCTGAGAGCCCTAGTGGGAGATGATCAGTAATGATGCTCTAAGTACGACGTAATTATGATGTAATGATTATTGCCTGATGATTTAGTGGGCCCTTGGAGTAGCCATGATGGGTAAGGTAGGTTTTCACGAGTGTTGGGCAACTTGAAGGGCTCTTGGAGATAATCTTCACTACCGCTCCGCACGGAAACTTGTAGCAAGGCTGATGTACCCTCCCAGAATGAATGGGTTCATATCGCGGCGTCATAGTAATTTTCTAGGAAAAAAGTTGGATACTTTAGGCTCCCTGAAGGGAATAGATTTTTTGAATTAGCGTCCCTAGAACACACAGACGAAGATGAAGCATTCCCCAAAGGACGCCTTACTGCAGCGTCTCACGCCAGTGCAACATTATCTGCTGCAGCCTTTTATATATATATATATATATATATATATATATATATATATATATATATATATATATATATATATATATATATATATATATACGTATATATATAAACATATCATTTTTGTTGGAGTGTAATATACACTTGACATTGTTGAGAGTAAAACCCATATGTTGACACACGTAAATGAGAATGGCTGTATATTTCGACCTTCAACTGAGATGTTCTTTAACAGATACAAGGAATTGGTAGGGAACATGTATATATTGGGAATTTGTTCACTATCTTGGATGTAATAAAATGGAGAAGAGCAATTTTACTGTCACGAATTAAGGAAAAGCAAAGTGGTGTTATGTGGTGTTATTCAGTGGTGTTATGCAGTAATACAAACATTATGGTAGTCTGCGAATATATTTTTATAGCCAGGGAATATGAGTTACTAAGTGTGTGTGTGCGTGTGTGTGTGCATGCGTGCGTGTGTGTGCGTGCGTGTGTGAGTGTGTGACCTGCGAGAGTCAGAGGCCACCTGTGTAAGAGATCAAACGTGCGGTGCCTACAGCACCTACTCTTCACCTGGGTTTACTTATCGGTTTAAAACTACGAAGAATGAACATTTTTTATTAAAGGACACAATTTTGTTTCCAGTTCACGTCAAACATTTTTGCAAGAGCCAGTAGGGGAGGGAGGACCCGGTGGTGGGCCTGGAGGGGGGTAGAGGGGGGACCACACACGAATATACCTCCTTCCCCCTAACCCCCTCCTTACTCCCATTGGGCCGTGAAGACCAGTCATAATTTAGAGAATAATTACATTAATCTTTTGCTCATTGAAAGACTAAATGTCGAGCTGAATCCGTGTAATATATAACATGGCTGACAGTGTATATACATTCTTATTAATCTAAACGTGATTTACGCAGATGGTGCTCGCGTGCTTACTTCTAGTTTCTATATTACTAGTCTCGCTGGCGGATTGAATCACCATATTTCACTGCCACGGCGAGATTAATCCCCGAGTGTAACGCAACTCCGTCTCGGAGTCTTCCTATGGCGACGCACTCCTCTGTAATTAGTTGCCACTAGGTAAGAGGGAGAAGGAGAGAGACGGTTAAGATCCGAGGAAGATGGTGGAGACAGGGAGAGAAAAGGACGAAGGAGTGGAAAAGGAGGGTGGAGGTAACAGACAGCTGGTGAAGTAAACAACAGATAGAAAGGCGAAAGAGAAAGGAAGACTGGGAGACAGGTGAAGAGAGAAGCTTATTGGCGGGCAGGTGATGTGAAAGGCAGACGCACATTCTTGTGTGCACATATTCGTGTCTGCACGCATACCTGTGTATTTGCACATACCTGTGTCTGTACACATGCTTGTGTCTGTACACATACCAGTGTCTGAACACATAGCTGTCTATACACATAGCTGTGTCTATACACATGCCAGTGCCTGTACACATACCTGTGTCTGTACACATACCAGTGTCTGTACACATACCAGTGTCTATACACATAGCTGTGTCTATACACATACCTGTGTCTGCACTCAAACCCGTCTATGTGCATTGTACACCTATTTGTATATGTACTCATTGTTGTGCCTGTATACATATCTGTATGTATGCCTGTGTCCATCTACATACTTGTGTTTGTACACGTAACTATCTATTAAATGGTCCATATCCCTGAATGAAAATTTACTTTTTTTCCCCCACATAAATCCTTATTAAAAAATTTCAAGGGGAAAGTAAGAAATTCGAGTGTAATTTCAGTGGAATCTGTTAATGTTTAGAGATCAATAATAGAAGTTGATTTCCCGGTTTATGCGTGATTTCTCCTTCCTTTTGATCAGATTTAAATGGGATTAGGGAGAAAGCAAATGCGTACACCACTGTAATCTGGTTAGTTGGGTTGAGGTCGGCAGATTTGGTGGAGACAAATTACTAAGCAAATGTGAAGTTACGGTCTGGTTCTTCACCACAACGTTACCGAGAAAACGACTCTGGATGGATGCGACCCTGACGTCTGTGGCGATGGGATACTTTTAGGACGAGGCTGGAAGTCTTACAAGGCTGCCAGAAAACATTCTGTATTCCATCTTGAAACTTTTATGATGAATGGAGGAAGCTCAAGAAGAGTCATAACAACGAGTTGAAGATATCAGACCATATGAAAGAGGGGAAGGCTTTCAGTGACTCCTCCTTAGATTGCCTCTTGGATATCGCTCATCAACTAGCACTGTTAGTAATAGTGATATAATTACCGACAAAATGTTAGGCAAAAGGACGCAGATGCAGGAACTTGATAAGCCTCCTGGAGAGACAAACGTTGCCACAATAAAATGTCATATTAATTGCATCTGTCTCATTTTACCTAACAACCAGCACTGTTGATTATGAAATTCAAGGAAGGCAGTCAGTCCCTGGTTTGCCTGAGAAAAGCAAGACAAGCAGGATCAGTGTCATATTTTAATGTGAAGGTCGCGAGGAAACCATTAAGTAAATGCTGCTGAAAGACCAAAGGAAGCTGCATCTACAAGTATCGAACTGGCCTTCTCGTTCTTAAGCAGCACCGAGAATGGTAACGATGCTCATGAAGCTAGCAAAAGGAAGTCGATATCCAGGAGTCTATATCCTTCTCGGCTCTCATGATCGAACAAAAATTTCTGACTTTTTTCCTCTCTGCTGCCTAGTCATTTGGCAGTAACCTCTCTGAGTTGACCATCACTCGCTCATCGATCCACTATCGGTGAATGAAGCGTCGGGAGACGACCCGTTCATCGTCTACTGGAATGAGAAGATGATTGATATCGCCGGCAAATGCATGCCATCATCTTGGAATCCCTAAACTCTCAGCCAGGACTGTCAGAGCCATAGCGGATCCTCTAAAGTCTAGACCAAAACTTTGAGGAGTGAAATTTGAGAGGATCGTCGGCATGTGCTCTGATCCCACCGCCGCGAACACAGCAACAAACAATGACGCTTGCATCTCGCTGGAGCGGAATCTTGAGAAATAAACTTCCATTTAGTCAGTCGCCACAAGGAGCAGCAGGTTGACCTCGAGGCGGAGTTTTCATCCTCATTGGGGTTTTCAAGTGGGCCTGAAATTAATCTGTTCAGGCAGTTCCAACAGCAGTGACCATCGATATATCGCCTTTCGCCATTGTTGTTTATGAGAAACAGCAACACTGTGGTTGGATGAGGTCATAAAGTTGGCGATTTCAGCCGCTTGACGATTATCAGAGGCTACTGGAGATCACAATCATCTTCCTGGGTGGTGTCTCAAATACGGAACCTAACACCATCATGGTATTTGGTTCCCTTCTCCGGGATGATTGTTCAACGCTCGCAGGATGGCAAAAGGTATCCTTTCATTGAAAGTTTGTATGTTTAGAGCTTAGTATAAGTTGTCGCCACGGAAAGAAGCTGGACTGCGGGACATTTTGCGATTTCGATGGAAAAATTTACCTCAAGTCTTGGTTCCGTACTTTGATCCAGCGCACCACCTCAACTTAATGGTTGCCCACCACTTCATCTTTTGGCTGCACACCACCTCAACTTCATGGTTGCCCACCACTTCATCTTTTGGTTGCTCACCACCTCAACTTCATGGTTGTTTCTTGCTTATGAGAACGCAAATATCGCAAGAGCCACAGCGAAGAAATTTTTCAATGTACTCAAGCGAAAAGCTAGAGAGACCCAGTGCCTAGTAGAGAGTGAGACGGTGAACAAAATTGAGGACATCGAGGAATATCCTGAGTCTCTCAGGATATTTGTCGACCTGAACACTATCATGGGGGATGACTGTTTCCTCTTTTTTTTTCTTTGGAAACCATGTCTTCAATCAGAGTTTGCTGATGAAGGATCCGCCAAAATAGATTTTTGAACCTTCTTCCTGGCGAGTGAATCAACCATGAGAGCAGTGAAGGTGGTGAACGACTAGGCGTCTGATATAAGAGTAGAATGCTCTCTTGACTTCAAATGAAGAACAGAGAAGTACGTCGTCCAAGTTGTCAACAATCACGATGCTTCTTTCCATGATTCCAAAAAGAGCACAGTGCTTGTCAGCAGTTATTCTAATCATTTAAATATTAATGCATTTATAATATTCATATTATCGTAATATTCAGAATGGTCAGTGATGACGACTAATCAAATTTTAAGTTTAATTTTTTTGCTTAAACTTGGGAGCTACACATACTAAAACCAGTTATTTTTAGCTACTATTGATGGCGACCTCTAAATTTAGTCAGATTAGAAAATAATTTTTCCCTCAAGATTTTCTTGCAGTGTAAATATTTGAATAGGGAACCCCGCAGAGAAATTGAAAGTCGAGAAAGGAGGACCCCTTATACTGCCTATTCACACACCTGTTTGTACACACACACATGGTCACATACACACACACAGACATGGTCACATACACACACACACACATGGTCACATACACACATCCACACACCACACATACACACACCACACATATATACACACACACATACACACACCACACATACACACACCACACATACACACACCACACATACACACACCACACATACACACACCACACATACACACACCACACATACACACACCACACATACACACATACACACACCACACATACACCACACATACACACACACACACACACCACACATACACATACACACACACACACGCATATACAACAGGCCTAGTGTCTAATCGACATGTGCCTAGGACAAAATGGTAACTAAAACACACACACACACACAGAGGAGCTATGAATCGACCCCTGCAACCACAGTTAGGTGAATACACACAGACACTCTCTCTCTCTCTCTCTCTCTCTCTCTCTCTCTCTCTCTCTCTCTCTCTCTCTCTCTCTCTCTCCGCATTCATGCATTTAACTGTATTTCCTTGAATACATAATCATTTACTTTGAGGAAAACAATTTCAAATACTGTAAAACAAAAGACATTTCCACAATTGTTCACATTCCTCCATTTCTGTAATTTAAAAAAAAATATTACATGTAATACAAGGAAATGGAGTCTCACTGAACAACAGAGGTTCTGTTTTTCCCTTGACATTATCAATTTTCGTATTTCATTCTGCTCAAATTTGCATACTGACAGAGGGTTTTAGGTTACCCTGAGGAAGAGTCACTCTCATTTTTTGAGGGGTGACGTAATTTGGTTGTGTGTGTGGTGGCGGCTGTGTACAGTATTCACCTAATTCTCTGCGGAAAAGGGGTTCAGCTCTTGGGCCCAGCTTTAGTAGGTGTGGCTTACTCCCCATTCTTGTTTCTGGCTTGCCATGTATACTTTTGTATCTATTGAAGTGTCCTTCCCTCCTTTCCTCATGTATCACCTGTGTCCACTACCTCCCTCCCTCATGTATCACCTGTGTCCACTGCCTCCATCCCTCATGTATCACTTGTGTCCACTACTTCCCTCCCTCATGTATCACCTGTGTCCACTACTTCCCTCCCTCATGTATCACCTGTGTCCACTACTTCCCTCCCTCATGTATCACCTGTGTCCACTACTTCCCTCCCTCATGTATCACCTGTGTCCACTACCTCCATCCCTCGTGTATCACCTGTATCCACTACTTCCCTCATGTATCACCTGTGTCCACCACCCATAGCACTGAATGAATTGTTTCTTCCTTAACTTTGAATTGAACTTATATGCTTCCTTCCATTTAAAAAAAAATGTTTCTCTGTCAATTTTGTAATTGTCTCTTGAGTATTCTATACGTTGTGATTATATCTCCTCTGGTTCTGCCGTCTTCTAGTTATGTGAGGTCTAACTCGGGTTGCCTAGCTCTGACCCCTGGTTGAATTTAATGTGAACCTCAGTGACCAGTGCACACACATAAGCACCTACACACACACACACACACACACACACACACACACACACACACACACACACACACACACACACACACACACACAAAATATCGATTTAGAGAAAAGCTCAGCAACAGCTATTAATTAAAAAAACATATTATGTTTTTAAAGTCTAGACACGCACCAGAGTTCACTACGTGTTTCCACCTTAACCAAATTACTCAATTGTTCGCTGAAACATTCGCTAAACATCCTTAGAATGTTTATATATGACGCAAGACGTAGAACACTGGAGGATTCGAACCTGGGTCTTTAAAGGAGAGTTCTGTCAAGCTACCAAGTGAGCCATGAAGAGTGTTCCCCGTTCAAGGGGAGGAATGGTAGCGGTGAAGGGCTCTTGATCCAAGAATTTGGATCTACTCTTTCATAACACCTATTCTCAAAGTGCTGTGTCACTCTCTCGGTTTTTACGCTTCCATATAATAATACTACTAATAATAATTATTATTATAATACAGTTGAATATATATAATATATATATATATATATATATATATATATATATATATATATATATATCCTTGGGTATTGAGTACAACATTCAGTTCTACTGGATGCACTACTCTTAAGGATTGTGTGGTTAAGTGGCCTAGAGCGTCATGTGTTTTCGCTCACCATGAGGCGGGCCAAAGCAGCATGGGTTCGACCCTGGCTAGTGCAGAGTTGTTATTGATATATATATATATATATATATATATATATATATATATATATATATATATATATATATATATATATATATATATACAAAGCAATCGCTGCAGAACAAGCCACTTGGGGATGGAAATCTTTAGCTCAAGATCTTTCGTACTCTCGTGCTTCGTCAGGAGCTATACAGTGTTGCAAGACAGCAACATATAGGAGGGAAATTCTTCGAGGAAAGGCAGAAGGAATCAGTGGCGTCCCATGTCACATAGTCTACATATATATATATATATATATATATATATATATATATATATATATATATACTAATGCATTGATAATAACGAAATGGAAATAGTGGGATCTACTCAAATTCCTCCTTCACTCAATAGTTGTGTCCCAGAAGATGGTATCTACCACCCTTATTATAGTATATTAGCCTCTCCGGCCGAGTGTAGGAAGGGTGAGTGTCCGCTGCACTAGACGGCTGGAGGTCAGTTTAAGACTTTACATGTCAGGGACGCGTTAAGGCGGAAAACACAGGGATACTTCATGGGATTATGACTCTTACAGTGTTATCTCTTTCATATCGGAGTCGTGTGCCGCTGTACAGACAGGCGTACCGGAGGTACTGATGGCTGACGCAGGATAATACAAAAAAAAAACACAAAAAAAACTGCGAGGTGTTTTGCCTTTGATGTTATCTCTTGTTGGGTCATCGCAATATTCACATTAATGTGTTTTATCATGTGGTCGTGTTTGGTGTGTGTGTGTGTGTGTGTGTGTGTGTGTGTTAGTGCTGTACTTGAGACTTAAGATTTCATCAGTGTTTCATGCAACACAAGCCATTTCCACTGAGCAGTGTTAACACTCACTCCCAAGCCAAAGACCGGGGTCCAGGAGCTGAGAGTCAACCGTTGCAAGTATAACTGACTACAACTAAAACTAATTTAAATCTGTTACCCTCATTCTTCCCTCTAATGGTTGCAGATTATTATTATTGTTGTTGTTGTTGTTAATGTCATTGTTATCATGTTCATGGGAAGCATGACACTAGTGGCTGTCATTCCGCATATTTAGTAATGAAGGCTTGATCCTCCGTTTAATATCGCCGATAGAGACAACTCTCGCAGCCTGCTCCAAGTCTCGCAACTTTATATGTCATTTTTCTTATTATTGGCGACAGAGTGAGCTATTAGTTCTTGTGATGTGTTAGGAATGGCTGCAGCAAATCTTAAAACGTGGTGGAAAAAACGCATTTTTTACCTCGGCGTCGTAAATCTTTAAAAAAAAAAAATTGATTTACGTGAGCTTACCAGCACAACCTGTCTAAGATTACACAGTGGATCCTGGACTCAGAAAACAACATTGTTGACACGGTATCCTCCAGATTAGGGAATATATACTACGAACATTCAATACATTGTGTAATTGCCACCTCAGCGTGAAGCGAATGTTTGTCTCTGTGAAGGCTGTGTTCTCGTGATGTCTGGCCCCTCTGCCCAGGCTATCACCTCATGACTTGCTGCTGCTGCCTGCGAGCAGCAATTATGGCAGCCGAGTTTTGCAGTGTAAACAATGGTAGCGTTTTCTCAACATTCCACGCTCGAGGATGAGCTTAGAACGAATTCTAATAATCATGGATTACACTGGGGAACTAATCTCTAAACCGTGCTCTAAGTGATGATTTTCAAAGTGGTTTTTTTTTTTTTGTCTTAATGTTACTGACTTATTTTATATGGAAACAAGGTGTTTCCTTGTCGTACTTAGTCACACACAAGGGGTTTCATACATAAGTGAATGACTTGAGTCAGCCTGAGCTGTTAGATTTGCGTAGGACAGTGAGAATATCGCTGAATATGGCACGTATTCAGCACTTGGGTATCTTTATTAGCGAACGTTTCGCCTTCCTAGAAAGCTTCTTCAGTCGAATATAGAGATGATTATTATACTGGAGACAGTGGAGAGGTAATTTTAAGGTGTTAAATCCTAACCTTTACCACTTTAAAGGTTTCACTCCAGCAGGGCTGGAGTTAGTATTTGGGAATTACTGTCTCCCAGGATAGCCCATGTCGCTTCGAAGTGCTACAATCATCATCATAATAATGATATACAATATTTGTAGTTTTGAACTGGAGTATCAGCGCTCCTTGGCAAGTCAGTGATGGAGTGAGTAATGGTTAAAGTGTTTCTTCTTTTTTGGGGCCACCCTGCCTCGGTGGGACCGACAAGTTCAAGAGTAAGACACATGTGCAACATTTTGGCATCTTTATTCGACTGACAAGGCCTGCACAGTAGGCCTTGTCAGTCAAATAAAAAGGTGACTAAAATTAGAGACATCAGAAGCAGTGGTCCGTGTATCAGCCTTTGAAGAAGTACAGTCATGCCATTGGATATATCCTGTACTCGTGGACCTAAAGATCCATAATTTCCAAAAGTTTGATACAAGTCTTTGTCTTTGGCAGAGTGTGTTTACGCGCGAGTAATATATTAGACTTAGCCGATGTTTGGTGGAAGGGAAGAGTAAATTAAGTCTCCCGAAAAGGCCTTTTAACTCCGGGTGATAAACATCGTCGGGACATTCATCACTGAGCAGAGGGATTATTAAAACAACACAAAACATTTCTTGGGATTTTTTCTGGCGTGTTCGTGGCGTAACAGAACATAAACCCGGGTGAGAGGTTTACACGGGGAATTTAAAGTTGGTTCCACCTCCCCCTCTCTACCCTCCCCCTCCCACACAAATTTTAGTTGCTATCTCTTCTCCCGTAATAAAGTTATTAGTTAAAAGCGAAAGCTTGACAAACAAGCTGAATTTCCCGTCACCTTGAGCTTACTGGCTCATGCTGTTGCTGCTGTTAAAGCTGCTGCTGCTGTTAATGCTGATGCTGCTGCTACTGTTGCTACTGCTGTTGCTGATGATACTGCTGTTTCTGTTGCTGCTGTTAATGCTGCTACTGCTGTTTCTGTTGCTGCTGCTGCTGTTAATGCTGCTACTGCTGTTGCTGATGCTACTGCTGTTTCTGTTGCTACTGCTGCTGCTGTTAATGCTGCTACTGCTGTTGCTGATGCTACTGCTGTTCTGTTGCTGCTGCTGTTAATGCTGCTGCTGCTGATGCTACTGCTGTTTCTGTTGCTGCTGCTGCTGTTAATGCTGCTACTGCTGTTGCTGATGCTACTGCTGTTTCTGTTGTTGCTGCTGCTGCTGTTAATGCTGCTACTGCTGTTGTTGATGCTACTGCTGTTTCTGTTGTTGCTGCTGCTGCTGTTAATGCTGCTACTGATGTTGCTGATGCTACTGCTGTTCTGTTGCTGCTGCTGTTAATGCTGCTACTGCTGTTGCTGATGCTACTGCTGTTTCTGTTGCTGCTGCTGTTAATGATGTTGCTGTTGCTGATGCTACTGCTTTTTCTGTTGCTGATGTTGATGTGTACTTGAATGACATTTTACCTTAAAAAATGACATTTTTAATCATATTTTCCCGTTAACAGATGATAGACAACTCCTCTGTTACTTAACAGTGATCAATCACACGGCTTGCTCTCTCTATTGTCTCAAAACAATTGTGAGAGTTGAAGCTTTTGTGTACACACACACACACACACACATACACACACCAGGTGTACTGTACTTGCCTAGTTGTACACACCAGCTGTACTCGCCTAGTTGTACATACCAGCTGTATTGTACTTGCCTAGTTATACACACCAACTGTACTGTACTTGCCTAGTTGTACACACCAGCTGTACTGTACTTGCCTAGTTGACCAGCTGTACTGTACTTGCCTAGTTGTACACACCAACTGTACTGTACTTGCCTAGTTGTTCACATCAGCTGTACTGTACTCACCTAGTTGTACACACCAGCTGTACTGTACTCGCCTAGTTGTTCACACTTTACATCCCAGTCATTTTTGTTTTTACATCGGAACCATACTCATCCCTCTCACAGCCCCACTCAAGCCCACCTCAAATCCCCTTTCTACTTTGTAATCCCACTCAACCCTCTCTCTCCCCCCCTCCTTCTGTCAACTCCACAATAAATTATTTTTTTACAGGCATCCATCCATATGTTGTAGTGACGTACATTGGTACTTCCTTTCAGGTTATAACACCTGTTCATACACCGGCCGGAGACTTGTTAATAAAACTGAACTACAGAATCTCATCAATTCATGACAATGGTACACTTGTGTGTAGTCGTAATATTCACCCACACGCCATATGTATATATATATATATATATATATATATATATATATATATATATATACATTAGTTTGCATATTAATTGGGACAGGAGTAAATTTTGTGGTTATCTCATATATCCTAGTCTCCGGCTTAATTAATGTAATTTAGGTTCTTTTCTTTTCATAAGAGTTTGCTACTGACTTCTGGCAACCATCCAGCTATGGTATTACCTTGCGACTCTCATCAGTGCTACAACAGCTGTTGTTCTGTAAGGTTATTCTTGCAAGTGTTCTGTATGAATGAATGTGGTTTCGCCAAATTCTCCCATTCAGTTCGTGATTACTGTTGAAATCCATGATGGATGTTTCACCTAGGAAGCGTGCTAGTATTGTAGCTCTTAGAAAACATGCTGATTTGAGTATCAGATGGATTGTTGAAAATCTGAGCCTAGCAAAGTGAACTGTTGGCCGGATTCTGAAGAGAGCTGATGACACTGGTGATTGTGGAGCGCTGCATCGAGAATGATGTGGAAGAAAACGCAAGACAACACCTCACGATGACAAGGTTATAAGAAATATTGTGAAGGATCCCAAGAAAACCAGCAAAGATGTACAGAGATTTGGCTTCAGCTGGCGTAAATGTTGATTCTTCAACTCTTCGACGAAGGTTCCTTGAAGTTGGCAGAACTGCCAGAAAGCTGGTAAAGAAACAATAAATGACAGATGAACGGATACAGATAAATGGTAGTGAGACGAGCAAAGGCGAACCTCTTCAGAATGGACACATTCAACAATCGCCAAAACACCCACCTAAATACTCACAGTAGTTGTTTTGCATATTGTGATATCACCTGTTTACCGTGATCTTATTACGCGCGCGCGCACACACACACACACACACACACACACACACACACACATAAATGATACAAGGGAATGAGAGAGCAGCACAGTATATATATTGGAGACAGCACAGCAGATCACTAGTGAAGATCAAGTGAAGGTGTCATGTGACGTAACAGCAGCGTCACCTGGCATCAGGGAATCAGCGTGTAGTCTCGCGTGTGTCATAGAGTACTTACGATGCTGCGCTCTCGGTATTTTGCGTTCTCTGTAGATTTAACAAGTCCCACTGTATTGTAGCGTCATTAGTTGCTATTACCAACTACAAGCTCACGTATCCTTGCATGTATGATAGTACTCCATGCTGGTTCCCTGCTGACACTTGACGCGGCTGTTAGAGGACCTGATCTTTTCACCTGATCATCACCAGTGATCTGCTTTCTTCCTTTCCTCTTTCCTTTCCTATCAGCTCTTTCCTTACATGCAAACCTCTTCTATTTTCCACTTTCCTTTCTTTCAGTTCCTCCTTCAGTACTTCCCTTTCTCAGCTGATCCAGTCCATGCATTGAGTGTCCGTGGTTCAATCCCCGGTACGGGTGGAAACATTCGGCGTGTTTCCTTACACCTGCTGTCCTTCATCTAGCAGCAAGTAGGTACCTGGGTGTGAGCCGACTGGTGTGGGTCGCATTCTGGGGGACAAAATTAACCTATGTTGCCCGAAATGCTCTGCATAACCATGGGCTTTCTATATAGTATGTCACTAATGTCAGCTAGGTCTGTATAAGTTGTATGATGTGCTTGTAGAAATAAAGATGATTATTATTATTATTATTATTATTATTATTATTATTATTATTATTATACCCTCAACCTTCGTTCTGAGTCACTCTTTTTATCCCTTTCTCTCTTTCCTAATTTCTTCATTTCCACCTTTTTTTCTCAGTCCTCCCTTCCTCTGTCTTCTCAGACCCTCCTTGCCTTCCTCAGAGCCTCCCTGCCTTCCTCAGACCCTCCTTCCCTGCCTCCCTGCCTTCCTCAGACCCTCCTTCCCTGCCTCCCTGCCTTCCTCAGACCCTCCTTCCCTGCCTCCCTGCCTTCCTCAGACCCTCCTTCCCTGCCTCCCTGCCTTCCTCAGACCCTCCTTCCCTGCCTCCCTGCCTTCCTCAGACCCTCCTTCCCTGCCTCCCTGCCTTCCTCAGACCCTCCTTCCCTGCCTCCCTGCCTTCCTCAGACCCTCCTTCCCTGCCTCCCTGCCTTCCTTAGACCCTCCTTCCCTGCCTCCCTGCCTTCCTTAGACCCTCCTTCCCGTGGTCATGTTAAAAAAATGCGATGCAGCTAATCTCTTTTTATTGCTTTGTGATGCCTGATGTATTGTAATTAAGACTATGAGTGTGCATGTGTGGGCGAGCCAGCTGGCTGCCGGGTACACGTGGGCGAGTCAGCTGGCTGCTGGGTACACGTGGGCGAGCCAGCTGGCTGCTGGGTACACGTGGGCGAGCCAGCTGGCTGCTGGGTACACGTGGGCGAGACAGCTGGCTGCTGGGTACACGTGGGCGAGCCAGCTGGCTGCTGGGTACATGTGGGCGGGCCAGCTGGCTGCTAGCGGACCGGCTGGCTGCTGTCGAACTAGCTGGCTGGGTATACGTGGGGTAGGCGGTGCCCCACCAGACAGGGCTATGAATAATATAACGCATCTGAGCCCACGTCAAGCCTGCCTCTCCAACCCACGTCAAGCCTGCCTCTCCAACCCACGTCAAGCCTGCCTCTTCAACCCACGTCAAGCCTGCCTCTCCAACCCACGTCAAGTCTACATCTCCAACCCACGTCAAGTCTACATCTCCAACCCACGTCAAGCCTACCTCTCCTACCCACGTCAAGCCTACCTCTCCAACAGACGTCAAATCTACCTCTCCAGCCTATACCCCCACACACACACAGAGTTGCGAATCGACCCCTGCAACCACAAATAGGTGAGTACAGAGAGAAAAGAGAGAGAGAGAAAACTTGAAAAAGTCCGGTACTGACCCGGACGCGCAAATATCGTTCACTTCTCAACCTGTTGGCTTACACCAATGATTCCCAAAGTGGGGGGCAAAGCCCCCCTGGAGGTGGTGGAAAGATTCAGGGGGGCGTTGAGGAAAAAGGGGCGGTAGGAGGGCGACAGGGTGGCATCAGATTCAATGGAGTGTTTGTTTTACAATATCTGTATGACAAAATCTAAGTCACAAACATTTAAATAACAGAGTTATATTTTGTGGTTCCAAGTCCAAGTTTCTTTCCAAGCAAAGAGACTGACAATTACTGAACGCGGGGATCTAAGACTTATTAGTACCTTCAAGAGTGATGTTGAGACGCTGATGTTGCTAATTCATCTCAATATTGTGAAGACAATGTAGTTATAGATGAGATGTAAATTTACTCTTTCATATTGTTAAATAAATTGGGTTACTATGTTAATTTTTATTTGTGAAATAAATACACTTGTTTATAGTGTTAGATTATATATTTTTTTAATTTGCATTAAACCTGATACCAAGAGAGGGGTGTTCGTATGTGTGCGTATGAGGGGGGGGGGGGATGTGGCCTGGGAGTCAAGGCGGCGGCAGCATAAAAAAGTTTTAGAACCACTGGCTTACAGCGTCGTTCACTCACGTTCCGATTTGAGCGTTTCCTGGCGTTGATCAACCGCTGTGTTGCCAGGCGTGTTGATGCCTTATATGCGAGTTACTTACAGATGGTTCAATGTACAGGTGGTTCAGTACACGTCTTTGGCACACACACATACACAAATACACACACACATATATATATATATGTCGTGCCGATTAGGTAAAACTTGCTATTTTGGCTTAAATAGCAACGCTCACCTTGCCATATAAGACAAGTGAAAATTTGGGTATGCAATAATTTCACCAAAATCATTCTGAACCTAACGAAAAAAATATATTTCATTGTGTTTGTTTATTATTAAATTAATGTTAACGTATCTAAAATATATTTATTAGGGTTAGGCTAAATTAAATTGCGCTTGTTGTAATAAGGTTAGGTAGGTTTTCAAAGTTTCTCTTGGAAGAAAATTATAATTTTTTACATTAACATAAATGAAAAAAAAATATATTTAAACGTATAAGAGAAAATTTTAGAAAGGACTTAATTTTAAATGAGTTCTTGCTAATTGACCAGTTTTACCTAATCGGCACGACATATATAGTATGTATATAGTGTGTGTGTGTATTTTAAATCTTAACTAATCTGTTGTCAGTTGGCCTCTGCAAGGCGATGCGGTAAATTACTTAATCAAGTTCGGCCATTTTTTTTGTGAACACTTGCACTCACGGGTTGACTTTGGAGTTTCAGCACTCATCTCCCCTCCCAGCCTCCGCTAGTTCAGTCCCTAGTATTAAATTTCCCCTCCTCCTTCCCCTCTTCTAGGGGCCAGAAAACTAATTTGATATGTCACAAAAGTTAGGTTAAAAAGAATGAATCTTCATTTAATCCGAAGAGTTGATTCCCATTTAAGCCAAGCAATGTGGCATATTTCCATTGGTGTCCATAGATGCTCTTCCCTAGCTTCTGATGCACAACAACCGCCTGACTCCTAGGTGATGGTGCTATTCTGTTTGACAGAAAACAATGTGTTTCCTGCAGCTTTTGGTCCTGTGACCGAGACCTTCCACTACCTTACGGGTCCCCACCCAGGAAGAAAAAAATAAATGCCACAAGAATATATATATATATAAAGTGGTATACCAGCCCTTAAATGAAGGTGGTATGCGACCCCTTCCTTGAAGGTAGTATACCACCCCTTCCATGAATGTGGTATACCACACCTTGAAGGAAGTATACCACAACTTCCTCGAAGAGAAATATATAGCAAAAAAAAAAAAAAATATGTATATTTTCTTTGACATGTTAAGAATCGCTTTTGATTTTTTTAATTAGAAATTATTTTTAAAGATAAATGATAAACCTGCGAGCCTGAGTGTAGACGTAATTACTAGTATTATATGTTAATTACCAGTGCATGAGGAAGTACACACACACACACACACATTTGACTACGTCATAAACAACGAGACATGCGTGTCGTATGAGGCGACTAAGATGCCGGGAGCAATGGGCTAGTAACCCCTTCTCCTGTACAAATCTACTAAAAACGAGAAGAAGAAAAACTTTATAAAATTGGGTTGTCTGAATGTGCGTGGATGTAGTGCGGATGATAAGAAAGAGATGATTGCCGATGTTATGAATGAAAAGAAGTTGGATGTCCTGGCCCTAAGCGAAACAAAGCTGAAGGGGGTAGGCGAGTTTCAGTGGGGAGAAATAAATGGGATTAAGTCAGGAGTATCTGAGAGAGTTAGAGCTAAGGAAGGGGTAGCAATAATGTTGAAGGATCAGTTATGGAAGGAAAAGAGGGAATATAAATGTGTAAATTCAAGGATTATGTGGATTAAAATAAGGGTCGGATGCGAAAAGTGGGTCATAATAAGCGTGTATGCACCTGGAGAAGAGAGGAGTGTAGAGGAGAGAGAGAGATTTTGGGAGATGTTAAGCGAATGTATAGGAACTTTTGAACCAAATGAGAGAGTAATTGTGGTAGGGGACCTAAATGCTAAAGTGGGAGAAACATGCAGAGAGGGTGTAGTAGGTAAGTTTGGGGTGCCAGGTGTAAATGATAATGGGAGCCCTTTGATTGAACTTTGTATAGAAAGGGGTTTAGTTATAGGTAATACATATTTTAAGAAAAAAGGATAAATAAGTATACAAGATATGATGTAGGGCGTAATGACAGTAGTTTGTTGGACTATGTATTGATAGATAAAAGACTGTTGAGTAGACTTCAGGATGTACATGTTTATAGAGGGCTACAGATATATCAGATCACTTTTTAGTTATAGCTACAGTGGGAGTAAAAGGTAGATGGGATACAAGGAAAATAGAATCAGTAAGTAAAAGAGAGGTGAAGGTTTATAAACTAAAAGAGGAGGCAGTTAGGGTAAGATATAAACAACTATTGGAGGATAGATGGGCTAGTGAGAGTGTAGGCAATGGGGTCGAAAATGTATGGGGTAGATTTAAAAATGTAGTGTTAGAGTGTTCAGCAGAAGTTTGTGGTTACAGGCGAGTGGGTGCGGAGGGAAGAGGAGCGATTGGTGGAATGATGATGTAAAGAGAGTAGTAAGGGAGAAAAAGTTAGCATATGAGAGGTTTTTACAAAGTAGAAGTGATGCAAGGAGGGAAGAGTATATGGAGAGAAAAGAGAGGTTAAAAGAGTGGTGAAGCAATGTAAAAAGAGAGCAGATGAGAGATGGGTGAGATGTTATCAGCAAATTTTGTTGAAAATAAGAAAAAGTTTTGGAATGAGATTAATAAGTTGAGGAAGCCTAGAGAACAAATGGATTTGACAGTTAAAAATAGAGAGGAGAGTTATTAAATGGAGAGTTAGAGGTATCGGGAAGATGGAGAGAATATTTTGAGGATTTGTTAAATGTTGATGAAGACAGGGAAGCTGTGATTTCGTGTGTAGGGCAAGGAGGAATAACATCTTGTAGGAGTGTGGAAGAGCCAGTTGTGGGTGTAGGGAAGTTCGTGAGGCAGTGGGTAGAATGAAAGGGGGTAAGGCAGCTGGGATTGATGGGATAAAGATAGAAATGTTAAAAGCAGGTGGGGATATAATTTTGGAGTGGTT
This sequence comes from Cherax destructor, assembly GCA_009830355.1. Classification (NCBI taxonomy): domain Eukaryota; kingdom Metazoa; phylum Arthropoda; class Malacostraca; order Decapoda; family Parastacidae; genus Cherax; species Cherax destructor. Next base: position 670,266 of record WNWK01000141.1, read on the forward strand.
GGTGCTATTATTTAATAAATGTATGGAAGAGGGTAAGGTACCTAGGATTGGCAGAGAGCGTGTATTGTTCCTTTGTATAAAGGCAAAGGGGACAAAAGAGAGTGCAAAAATTATAGGGGAATAAGTCTGTTGAGTGTACCTGGTAAAGTGTATGGTAGAGTTATTATTGAAAGAATTAAGAGTAAAACAGAAAGCAGGATAGCAGATGAACAAGGGGGCTTTAGGAAAGGTAGGGGTGTGTAGACCAAGTGTTTACAGTGAAACATATAGGTGAACAGTATTTGGATAAGGGTAAAGATGTTTTTGTGGCATTTATGGATTTGGAAAAGGCGTATGATAGGGTAGATAGGGGGCAATGTGGCAGATGTTGCAGGTGTATGGAATAGGAGGAAGGTTACTGAAAGCAGTGAAGAGTTTTTATGAGGATAGTGAGGCTCAGGTTAGAGTGTGTAGGAGGGAAGGGACTATTTCCCAGTAAAAGTGGGCCTTAGACAAGGATGTGTGATGTCACCGTGGTTGTTCAATATATTTATAGATGGGGTTGTAAGAGAAGTGAATGCGAGGGTTTTGGCAAGAGGTGTTGGGCTAAAAGATAAAGAAGCAAATACAAAGTGGGAGTTGTCACAGTTGCTTTTTGCTGATGACACTGTGCTTTTGGGAGATTCTGAAGAGAAGCTGCAGAGGTTGGTGGATGAATTTGGTAGGGTGTGTAAAAGAAGAAAATTGAAAGTGAATATAGGAAAGAGTAAGGTGATGAGAATAACAAAAGAATAGGTGACGAAAGATTGGATATCAGATTGGAGGAGAGAGTATGGAGGTGGTGAATGTATTCAGATATTTGGGAGTGGACATGTTGGCGGATGGGTCTATGAAGGATGAGGTGAATCATAGAATTGATGAGGGGAAAAGGGTGAGTGGAGCACTTCGGAGTCTGTGGAGACAAAGAACCTTGTCCATGGAAGTAAAGAGGGGAATGTATGAGAGTATAGTTATACCAACGCTCTTATATGGGTGTGAAGCATGGGTGATGAATGTTGCAACGAGGAGAAGGCTGGAGGCAGTGGAGATGTCATGTCTGAGGTCAATGTGTGGTGTGAATATAATGCAGAGAATTCGGAGTTTGGAAATTAGGAGGAGGTGCAGGATTACCAAAACGATTGTCCAGAGAGCTGAGGAGGGGTTGTTGAGGTGGTTTGGACATGTAGAGAGAATGGAACGAGACAGAGTGACTCTGAGAGTGTATAAATCTGTAGTGGAGGGAAGGCGGGGTAGGGGTCGGCCTAGGAAAGGTTGGAGGGAGGGGTAAAGGAAGTTTTGTGTGCGAGGGGCTTGGATTTCCAGCAAGCATGTGTGAGCGTATTTGATAGGAGTGAATGGAGGCATATGGTTTTAATACTTGACGTGCTGTTGGAGTGTGAGCAAAGTAACATTTATGAAGGGATTCAGGAAACCGGCAGGCCGGACTTGAGTTCTGGAGATGGGAAGTACAGTGCCGGCACTCTGAAGGAGGGGTGTAAATGTTGCAGTTTTATAACTGTAGTGTAAAGCACCCTTCTGGCAAGACAGTGATGGAGTGAATGATGATGAAAGTTTTTCTTTTCGGGCCACCCTGCCTTGGTGGAATCGGCCGATGTGTTAATAAAAAATAAAAATAAAAAAAATAAAAATATATATATATATATATATATATATAGAGCCGACTTGTTGAAAATGTATATATATATATATATATATATATATATATATATATATATATATATATATATATATATATATATATATAGAGCCGACTTGTTGAAAATGTATATATATATATATATATATATATATGTGTGTGTGTGTGTGTGTATACATGTACATATACACGGAGAGATGTGCATCTATTTATTCAATTAGAGTTTGCTTTAATCTTTATTTTAGATATTAAGGTATACTTAATGTTAGTATGCAAGTTAACTGCAGCTTTAATATTCCACGCGAGGTCGAGAGGCTGCAAACTTAAAGTAAATACTTTCACTGGGTTGTTGGTGTTGGCTTTTTGTATTATTTTTCGCTTTTAAAGTAACAAAAAACTTACTCCATCTCATGGATGCCCTTCACCGGGCATCCATAGTTAAAACTTAACTGCCTCGCATGGGCCAGTAGGCCTGTTGCAGTGTTCCTTCTTCCTTATGTTCTTACCTGATTGGCCAATTCCTGGAGTCGTTATGTACCCCTCTGATTTTCTGATCACTGCCCACGTTGTGTAGTTTTAAAAATAGGTTAGACAAATACATGAATGGGTGTGGCTGGGTGAGAGTTGGACCTGACTAGCATGGGCCAGTAAGCCTGCGATAGTGCTCCTTCCTTCTTGATTGGGTGTGATTTGAACCTGCCTAGCATGAGCCAGTAGTAATAATGTTGATAGAATTATCGACAGTATGTTAGGTATAAGGACACATGTTCGACTAATGTGACATTGTGGCAATGTTTCGCTCTCCAGGAGCTTTGTCTAGCCGTTAGGTAACGGCTTGAGCGAAACGTTGCCACAATAAAATGTCACATTAGTTGCACTTGTGTCCTTTTACCTAACATGAGCCAGTAGGTCTGCTGCAGTGCTCCTTTTTATGTTCTTACTATATATGCACGTGTTGAAGCTCTTGAACTAACACCCGTTTCTCAGGCGATGTTTGACTCCTTGTGGGTTTAGCTCTTCCTCGTGAATGCAATATAATTATGGAAGTTTTGGGAGCACACTTGTGATGATGGTCAGGTGGGCGGAAGTAGGTGCTTGTTGTAATTGGTGCGTGCGCAGTAGGTGCCACTTGCCACCTACAGTAATTTCACCAATTTATCCTTGATTTACGAGCTGGCGGTAATCGTAAACTTATATAATTGACACCGAGTGTGTGACTTACCAGGAGTACGTAGCTCAAATATTTATATTTGCCACACAGTGGCTTCTTCTGTCCAATGCCGGAAAAATAGTTCTGCTGTCTTCCAATTATGTCCTTGAATTTGTATTGATAAAGCCACTGGATGGCGAAACGTCTACAGTAAATATACCCAGTTGGTGCACATGTGTCTAATTTTCATCATAAGAAGAAGAGTTTGAGGTAATCAGTCCCTCAAGAGTCGATGTGTTCACACCATCAATCATGACAAAAGTGCAGCATATTCGTGGAGATGGAGCTTATATACCGATGACAGGTGAGGTGGAGCAGTGCTAGGCAGCGTCACCAGTGGACAAAGCCACTAGTGGAAGTAGGTCGTGCCTATAGATTAGACAAGTTTTGAAGGAATCCCTGCACCAGGATCCCACTTTTTTCTGCATTGGACTGAAGAAGCCACTGTGTGGCGAAACGTTTCCAGAAAGAAAGATACCCAAATGATGGAAAAGTGTCTCATTTAGCAGAGAAAGGTGGAAGATGAGCAGCAGTTTGAGGTGATCAGCCCATCAGCCTGGAGTTCACCCCATCAGTCTTGACTTTCGTCAAGATTGATGGACTGGCGAAACGTTTCCAGAATAAAGATTCCCAAATGTTGCACCAGTGTCTTATCAACTTGTCTGTTTTCTAAACTGTTTATACACAATATTTGACAATACACAAACGCACATGGGAGTAAGAAGCTTATGATGACGTTTCGGTCTGACTTGGACCATTTACAAGTCGGACCGAAACGTCGTCATGAGGTTTTCTCTCTTTCCTGTGTGCGGGTTATTTGTGTATTGTTGCAGTCACAGTATTGTTTATGTTTGTTGTTTATATGTGACGCACAAGTCTGGCTAGGTAAGGTGTGGTGGGGAACCGTTTCGGCAGTGATGTGTGGGTGCTGGGGGGTCCGAGGCTCAGCTCCTGGCCCAGTGTCTTGACCTAGAGTCCACTAGAGCTTGATTATACCCTCTTGTCACCAGGTATAATAATTGTTGAAACAGTAAAGGAAGAAAGTCAATACCGAGGCTGAAACACTTCACCGTTAACCCACAGTTTAGAGAGGAAAGTTTAAACGACGTTTCACTCCATCTTGACTTGATAATAGTCAAAGATGGGCCGAAACGCCATTTAAAGTTCCGGTTCCAAATTTAGAGTTTGTCTTAAAACTTAGTAGTAAAGTTTACTTATAAGCCAGTTCATTCCACTTTCACCACCCTAAGAATGAAGCATAAAATATCTCTGAGACTTATGTTTTTATCTACCATCTATGCCCCTTGATCTTGTTTCCCTTATGTTTAAAGTTATTTCTCATATATATATATATATATATATATATATATATATATATATATATATATATATATATATATATATATATATATATATATATATCAATAATAACACTGCGACTAGCCGAGGACTCAAACCCGTGTCGTTTTGGCCCGACTCATGGTGAGCGAAAATCACACGATGCTCTAACCCACAGGACCACCCAATCCTACAAAAGATCACGCACCCAGCAGAGCTAGGTCTTTTACCGCGATCCGAGGACATACGATGGTGTGGGTGCCTCAGTGCTAATTTCATTCTACTCCCCGTTTGGTGTACTAGCCTCCACAAGCAGGTATTCATACTGAATACCTTGTGGTTGCTGTGTTTGGGGTCTTCCCTCCACCACTTCTTCGGCATAGTCTTCAAAAAATCTGATCTCTATGAGGCTGAAGAAGTATTTCCTGACATCCTGTGGCACATTTGTCTTTTAACATTTATATGTGTATCCGTTGCTTTCATTTTCCGTCTGAAATGTGTGTGTGTACTCACCTATTTGTGGTTGCAGGGGTCGATTCATAGCTCCTGGCCCCTGTGTGTGTGTGTGGGTGTGTGTGTGTGTTGTGTGAAGAGGTTAGAGAGGTCAGTTGGGCGTAGGAGACGAGGATGAAGAGCGAGGAAATGCTAAACCCGTAAGGGTCATACAGTACATGGGGAATGGGAGGCAATCAGAGTTGGTTCAAGGAAGGGAGAAGTAGCTCCAGTTCCTTGCATAAAGAGACCTTCACTAGAGACGAAAAGATGAAGAATTGTGAATAAATCTTTTTTATTGATTTTGAGTGTAAAAAATAACCTTGATGAGAGAGAGAGAGAGAGAGCCATTGTTTATAATTTAGGTTTTTCACCAAGTGTATCTGCCTTCTGTGAGTAGCTTCATGTAAGCACCTGCCTCGTGATGGCCAGATGTGATGGAGCGACCAAGGTATTGTTTGTCCCGAGGGGACGATGAAGTGTACTTGTATTTCCTCCCCTCTCCCTTTCCCTCCACCCCTTCCCCGTCACCCCTTCCTCTTGTCCAAGATGGTGGAGAGGGCGGCTGAAGTGAACACCACACTCACAGACGTATCTTTTTGTGTATTCCTGTGTGGTAATTGGTTGGCAACTGGTTCATTCTAAACAAGACCATTAAAGTTCTTGTTCAGCAACTGTCGCTGACTTTTAAATCAATACTCTCTGTTTAGCTTTTTTTTTAATGTTCTTTATCTCCCTGGCGCTCTCCATTTCAACATAAGATGCCCAGCAGTTGGCTGTCCCACTTCTATCAGTTCGCTTCATGTTTTTTACTAGGTAGAGTATCTAGGACTTTCAGATACCTCTGTGACTAGTTTGTGTTATTAGCTTCCATCTAGGTCGCCTTGAGCCTGTTTCACTGATGTCATACGGTATTTCTTCAGACAGACAGACAGACACACACACACACACACACACACACACACACACACACACACACACACACACACAACACACACACTCACACACACACCTTACCACAACAGTATCAACTTCAGCCATCACAGCCCCAATCCCACACTCCGTTTAACCTCACATTTCTAACTTATTCAAAAAATTTCCCAACCTCTCAGTCTCCCTAACGAGTTAGAGAGAGACTGAGGGATGCCCTCGCACACTATCACCTAGGCTGGAAAGTAAATACAGGGCATTTCTGCTCTTTTGCGGGGCTTGTGCACGTGCGCGCTCACCTATCTGTACTTACCTTCTTGTGGTCGCAGGGATCTCTTCAGATTCACTCCCTCTTAGCCTCGTGGGTAACTGTTCTATATTCATTGACTTATTGTAGGTCATAACCAGTTGTTCAATGCTTCTGCACCCTCTTGCAGAATCCATGGTGACACGTTGTCAGGTCCGATTGCCCTTGATGTATTTAGGTCTATCAAAAGTTTCTTTACCTCTTCCCCTTGTTGTGTGGATGGCATCCAGTACTTGTCGGTGCCCCCTGTTCCTTAGATTCTTTGGTATTGCCAAAGAAGCTCTCTATAAAACGTTTTATCAACACATTACAGACTTCTTTGTTATTGTTCGTGAGCTCTCTTCCTCCCTTCCTCAGTCGAATTACCTGGTCCTTTACTGTCATCTTCTGATGTGGCTGTGAAGTAGTTTTGGTTCAGGCTTGGCCTTTGCTGCTGTGTCATTCTCAAATTACCTCTGTCTCTCACTTCACCGCAGCATATTTGTTTCTGGCCACTCTGCTCTCTTCTTTGTTTACGTCTTTTCTTTCTGTAATTCTCCACTTTCTTACACTCTTTTTTTCCTCTCTACATCTCTGGTTGAACTAAGAACTCTCTTTGTCTTTGTTGCTCCTGCATCATCTTCTTGGTATGAAGGTCTTCTCAATTTACCTGCATTTTCCAGCTAGATGCTCCTTCATCTCATCCACTGACTTACCTCCCATTTTACTGTCCCCACCATCGACTACATTCAGGAAGCCTCTCAACCACTCAGAGTTCTCCCTTTCTAAAGTCTGGCTTTTCACGCCTTCCACCTACTGTACTTCCCTATGCTTTTAGTTCCTCTTTGTGTACTCACCTATTTGTGGTTGCAGGAGTCGAGTCACAGCTCTTGGCCCCGTCTCTTCGCTAGTCACTACTATGTCCACTTTCTCCCTGCTCCAAGATCCTTATTGTGTGTGTGTGTGTGTGTGTGTGTGTGTGTGTGTGTGTGTTTGTGTGTGTGTATCACAAAATTCAATATATTCCAACATATTTTGAAAAAAAAAATCTCTAAAATTAGTTAACTGCAAATTTGTTATCATCAATCGTTTATTTCCCTATACTTGGCTTTACAATATAGTTGTAATATTGTGAAAGATTATGAAGATGGTTGGTTAATTAAGAGAGATACACATCTCTCACTGTACATACACTGAGAGCTACACATCTCTCACTGTACATATACTGAGAGCTACACATCTCTCACTGTACATACACTGAGAGCTACACATCTCTCACTGTACATACACTGAGAGCTACACATCTCTCACTGTACATACACTGAGAGCTACACATCTCTCACTGTACATACACTGAGAGCTACACATCTCTCACTGTACATACACTGAGAGCTACACATCTCTCACTGTACATACACTGAGAGCTACACATCTCTCACTGTACATACACTGAGAGCTACACATCTCTCACTGTACATTGAGAGCTACATATCTCTCACTGTACATACAATGAGAGCTACACATCTCTCACTGTACATACAATGAGAGATACACTTGTTTCTAGACAAATGAAGCATTGATATCCTGTGTTGTTTGGTTGTATTTGCTACAGATGTTTGGACTTGCTGTCATGGTTTGTTGTACCTCACCAGCACTAGGATATACAGTATACACCGAGAGGTGTATTTTTCTCAGTGTATATACACAGAGAATTTAGTCCCTATTTTTGGGCTCAGTGTATTCTTGACTGGCGATGGACAGGTTACGAGCACCCTTAACGACTTTTGTGTAGTCGATAGACTTTAAACCCAATTAATCCAACCTAGTCAACACATTCTTAGGTCTGATAAACAATAGCAGCATATTTTATGGTCTGATATACTATAAAAGCATATTATATAGTCTTGCATACCTCACTGGAATATTCTGGGGTCTGGTATACCACAGTATATCAGCATATTGTATGGTCAGTTATATTATCCCAGTATATTCTATAGCTTGGTATATCTCTTCAGCATATGCTGTAGTCTGGTATAACACGCTAGCATATTCTATACTCTGGTATACCACACTATTATATTCTGAAGTCTAGTATAAGACTTCAACATACCAAGTAATTTTAAGATCGAATACTTTAACACCTAAAATAGGAATTAAATTCTCAGTGTGTATCCCCCTGAGAGAGAGATACCTTCTGATGTATATACCCCGTGTTATACCAACATAAAATCTTGTTATACCACGCCATCATATGCTTATAACGGCTACAATAATATAGGTCTATTATACGAGAATATAATTATAGGTCTATTACACGATAATATAATTTCTAAACTTTTAGCTTAGTAATTATACCCACCAATCTCCTACGAATCCTAATCTCATCCTAATCAGCGAGCAGTAATTAGAAAATTATCAGAGGATATAATCCCTGAGTTGCCGTCAAGATGATGGTAATTACCCTCTCGTTCCTGAGCACAGATTGTGACAATCATATCGTTATTGTGTTACAATCTCGCTTGTATTTATTCCTTAATGATATTCTAATGAGTGACGTAAGAGGGGGGGGGGGAGTAATATAGTATTAGTGATCATGATGTTGGTAAACTGACTCTGTTATGTTGAAGGGAATTAGTTTTTGTATTATATACATAAAAATATAGAAAATAATTGCAAATATTAATGTTTTATTGTTATTTAGATATTATTTCTTCTTCTTCTTCTTCTTCTTCTTCTTCTTCTTCTTCTTCTTCTTCTTCTTCTTCTTCTTCTTCTTCTTCTTCTTCTTCTTCTTCTTCTTCTTCTTCTTCTTCTTCTTCTTCTTCTTCTTAAGAACATAAGAACATAAGAAAGGAGGAACACTGCAGCAGGCCTGTTGGCCCATTCTAGGCAAGTCCTTCACATTCCATCCCACCAACAGAATATTTGTTCAACCTAATTTTCAATGCTACCCTTCTTCTTCTTCTTCTTCTTCTTCTTCTTCTTCTTCTTCTTCTTATTATTATTATTATTATTACTCTACTACTTTCCACTTATCTGTCCCATCATTCCTTCACCTCTTCCCTCTGTCATTCCCCGTTTCTCTCTTCTCTCTTTCCATTTCTCTATTCTTCCATTTTTCTATTCTTCAATTTCTCTATTCCATTTCTATATTCTTCCATTTCCCTATTCTTCAATGTTCTTCCATTTCTCTATTTTTCCATTTCTTTGTTCTTCCATTTCTCTGTGCTTCCACTATTTATTATTCCATTTCTTTATTATTCCATTTCCTTATCTTTCCATTTTTTTATTCCATTTTTATTCTTCCATTTGTTATCTTAGCTCTTTGACGTATGTTCTCTCCCTCACTTCTAGGATTATTCTCTCTCTCTCTCTCTCTCTCTCTCTCTCTCTCTCTCTCTCTCTCTCTCTCTCTCTCTCTCTCTCTCTCTCTCTCCTCGAGATCTTCATATCAAATATTACGTATAATATTGCGTATAATATTGCATATAATTCTGTGTATAATATTAGCAGGACGTGCTGAAGCTTAAATAAGTTTTTTGTTGGACCAGCTACCACTGACAGGCTTTCTGATGGGCTAGATTGACACCTCTGATAGTTGATATTGATAAGATCTGCGTTCTGATAGGCATAGTTTACAGCTCTGATAGTTAATATTGATAAGATCTGCGTTCTGATGGGCTAGATTAAAAGCTCTGACAGTTGACACTCACAAGATTTACGTCCTGATGAATCTGACTTGCCGCTCTGATAAGACCTAATACCTATGCTCTGTAAATGAATGGTTCAGAGAACCGACAAGTTAATAAATTAGACACATATGCAACACTTGGGTATCTTTATTGAGAAAACGTTTCGCCACACAGTGGCTTCATCAGTCCATACAAAGGAGAATCGTGAAGAACAGGAGGAGATTGAGGTGGTCAGTCCCTCAACCTTGAGTCGATGTTGTCAGTCCATCAATCTTGAACAGAATACAACATATGAGCTAGGAAGCAGCTTATATACCGTAGGCAGGAGAGGTGCAGAAGTCGTAGGTGGTGTCACATTTGTACAAGACAACATCGACTCAAGATTGAGGGACTGACCACCTCAAACTCCTCCTGTTCTTCACGATTCTCCTTTGTATTGGACTGATGAAGCCACTGTGTGGCGAAACGTTTCCTCAATAAAGATACCCAAGTGTTGCATATGTGTCTAATTTACCACCTATGCTCTGATGAGCCAGATTTACAGATCTGATAGTAGTGGTAACGCCCATGTTCTGATAGGCTGATTATACATCTCTAATAGGCTGATGGCTGTCATGTCTCCTGATTTTTTTCCCTCGTTTAAATAAAAACATTTCACTACCCATAGTTTTTTCATTTTTTTTTGTTTGACTATGAGAGAGAGAGAGAGAGAATGAGGATTTTGAGAGCGTTCGTGGAGGAGGAGGAGTCGAAATCCGTGTTCCTGTTTTTGTTGGGTAGTCGGATTGGATTCATGTAGTGTGTTTGCTTTCATCTCCTTCCTTCTCTCTTTATCAGCATCACCTCACACCAGCAGTGATATTCGTGCAGATATGAACGTATCCTCCTGTTTCTCGGGCAACCGCCTTGTCAGACGGTCTCTTGTTCGTTGTTTTAAATCTAAAACAGTTTTTTAAATAAGCTGACGTAACAAAATAATCCATCCCAACTTAAACCTACCTTAACCTAACATAGGCCAAGGTAACGGATGGCAGAGAGAGAGAGCTTTCTACGGTACTATCCTAACCTAAACTTTCTAGACAGTCTTCAGCAGAGGTCTAGGCAGACAACCCTCAGTAGAGGTCTTTCTGTTGTCTGCCTCTCCCATGCACCTTTAAACACACACACACCCATGTTTCACATATTTCCATCCCTTCTTCCTTTTCCTCCCTGATCATTCTGCCTTTCCACATCCACCTTTCTCATCCTTCTCTACCCTCCCGTCCTCTCAGTCGCCTTTCGTCAAGAAATATATCAGTGTTTTTGCCTGTCACTTGTTTCTGATAGTGTTTTTCTTGTTAGGTTCATCTATAAATTAGTTAGCTAATCTTTTTTACGTGTAATGGTAAATAGAATTTGTTTGGTGTTCATAGATGAGGAAATAATAGCAGTTGTTGGCAGGTATTTGACTTTTGTCGCTGACAGATAGTATCTGCTTGCAGTTGTCAGGTGAGGTTCAGGTGTTGCCAGACAAGAGGTGAGGTTCAGGTGTTGCCAGACAAGAGGTGAGGGTTAGGTGTTGCCAGACAAGAGGTGAGGTTCAGGCGTTGCCAGACAAGAGGTGAGGTTCAGGCGTTGCCAGACAAGAGGTGAGGTTCAGGTGTTGCCAGACAAGAGGTGAGGTTCAGGTGTTGCCAGACAAGAGGTGGGGTTCAGATGTTGCCAGACAAGAGGTGGGGTTCAGGTGTTGCCAGACAAGAGGTGATGTTCAGATGTTGTCAAACAAGTGACTAGGAATACAGATGTCACTAACAAGGGTGCGTACTGACATCTGTATTCCTAGGCAGATATTTCTACAGGTGTTGCTAAGCACGCGATTTTCTCGACACCTGCTGTCTCTCCTCTCTCTCTCTCTCTCTCTCTCTCTCTCTCTCTCTCTCTCTCTCTCTCTCTCTCTCTCTCTCTCTCTCTCTCTCTCTCTCTCTCTCCCATTCCGTTTTCCGTTTGCAGTTCATCATTTTCTTTCCTATAATGTCCCCTTTCTTTTATTCATTTGTTCCCTTTCTTTTCCACGGTTCCTTTTCCTACTTACCCTTCCTTACCTTCCTCCATACCTCCTTCTACTTTCTTCTAAAATAACAAAAAGTCACAATACCGTGACTGAAACAATACACAAATAACACACACATGGGAGAGAGGAGCTTACCACGACGTTTCGGTCAAACTTGGACCATTTACAAGTCACACTGTGACTTGTAAATGGTCAAGTTGCCGAAACGTCATCATAAGCTTCTCTCTCCTATGTTATTTGTGTACACTTTCTTCTTGCTATTCCTTATTTCCCTTTTCTACACTATGTTCATCCATTTTTATTTCCCCTTCCCTCTTTCACTTGTCTGCCCTGCTTCCCCTCCCTCTCTTTTTTCCTCCCTCCTACCATTACTCATTCCCCTCCCTCCTCTCTTCCCCATTTTACCTCTTCATTCATTCCTCTTCCTCCCTGCACCTAGGTCAGAGTGTTGGTCAGCCCAGCTACTGGGACCAGTACTACTGCTAGTCTCTGGGTTAGCACACCTTCCTAGTAGCTATCTTGTTGGTGAGTTTGTTCCCTTCAGTATAAGTATTTGCAACCAATACAAATACCTCCCACTCCCAACCAATAAGCAACCACACTCACTGTTCCATTCATCATATTCCCTAACACCTGGCCAGTAACCAACCAAGGCTCACCAGGTAACCACCCACCATCACCACTTCATCACCAGTCTGTCAAGCGTGACACAGTATATAAAAGCGAGGACTCAGCAGTGAGTCTATATCAACAGTCTCACCAAGCTGGAAAAAAAAATAACATGCTTTTTGGAATGATCGGAAGTATCTAAAAATGACTGTCATTCCTCCCATCCTACACCTATTCTCTCCACTCACTTCCCTCGCATGTCCTTCCCTTTTCCTTACTCTCCTCATCTATTCATTGTACCCCTTTCTTTTCTTCCCTTCGAGTATGGGAAACTGAAATTTGGATTCGCTCCATAGTTTATAAATCGTAAAAATATCGCTCTTTTTTTTTCTTCCTAAAAGGCAGAGGATGACATTCTCAGAAGCGTCACACACTGTTGTGTGTTGTCTGTCACTCGGAGATGTTTGAGTTATACGAGTTTGAGTGGTTTATTCTCCTCTGTGTTTGTTTGTTTGTTTGCCAGGGGTTGTGCGTTCTTGTATATTAGGGAAGTGTGAGAAAGTTGACTGATCGTCAGTGTGTGAAAGTGTATTTCTCTCTCTCTCTCTCTCTCTCTCTCTCTCTCTCTCTCTCTCTCTCTCTCTCTCTCTCTCTCTCTCTCTCTCTCTCTCTCTCTCGCATTTGTATTACACACACACACACTCTAAGTCAACAAAAGTAATGTTAGTTATCTCACAAACACAAATCACATAAACGTCTAAACAAATTAATAGATCAGCACCCCCCAAAAAAAAAAAAAATTATGGGGTAGTTTTCAAATTTCGGAAAATTTTCTCAAAACAGAAAGTAAAATTCAGGATATAAAATTAAATTTATATTTTTCATCCATAAATTTGTTTGCTAAATATAGTTTACAGTAGGTGAAGTATAGTTTACAGTAGGTGAAGTATAGTTTACAGTACATAAGAACATAAGAATGGAGGAACACTGCAGAAGGCCTACTGGCCCATACAAGGCAAGTCCTTATCAAAACCACGACTACCTAAGAATTTATTCCCGTATTCACGACACCAATCAAACCCAGCCCCTCCCACTCATACATTCGTCCAATCTCTTTTTAAAGCCACCCAAGGTCCTAGCCTCTATCACCCTACTCGGAAGATTGTTCCACGCATCTACAACTCTGTTCGAAAACCAGTACTATGTCCTTTCTAAATCTAAATTTATCCAATTTAAATCCGTTATTTCTGGTTCTTACTTGGTTTGATATCCTCAGTATTTTATTAATATCTCCTTTGTTTATGCCCATCATTCACTTGTACACCTCGATGATATCTCCCCTCATTCTACGTCTCTCCAGAGAGTGGAGATTCAACGCTCTAAGTCTATCTTCATACGGGAGATTCCTTATACTGTAAATTATTTTAGTCATTCTTCTTTGTATGTTCTCCAATGAATCTATATCCATCCTGTAGTAAGGAGACCAAAACTGAGCTGCATAATCCAAATGAGGTCTCACTAGTGATGTATAGAGCTGTAAAATAACTTTTGGACTTCTGTTGCTTGTACTTCTTGAAATAAATCCTAGTAATCTGTTAGCCTTATTGCGCACACTTAGGCACTGTTGTCTTGGCTTTAGATTTCTGCTTACCATGACTCCCAAGTCTTTTTCACATTCTGTATGATCAAGCTCTACTTCACCTAGTTTATAAATTCGAGGGATATTTTCATTACCAAGGACTAGTACCTTACACTTGTCCACATTGAACTTCATCTGCCACTTTTCAGACCAAGACATCAATTTGTCCAGATCCTCCTGGAGTTCACTGGTATCCTCCTCATAATGAATCATACGGCCTATTTTTGTATCATCAACAAATTTACTCATGTCACTTGTAATTCCTTCATCAAGGTCATTTATGTAAATTATGTAGGTGAAGTATAGTTTACAGTAGGTGAAGTATAGTTTACAGTAGGTCATATGTAGCCTTTAAAGGTGAAATATACTTTTTAGTAGGCGAAATATAGTTTTTTTTCCTGTAGATAAAAGTTTAAACACTTTATTTGTAAGAGAGATTAACTGCCTGATAATGTTGGTGTGTGTTATTGTGTGCAGGTGTTGCGCTCTTGCAGCTCTGCAACCACAAACTGAAGTTGTTTCTAACATTTAAAAATCACCAGCTGTTGATTCACGCACAAATAACCTTCGCATAGGAGAGAGATAAGCTTATGACGACGTTTCGGTCCCACTAACTGGAAGGTGAGGGAGCCAGTATATTGGGGAGACTGGGACGGGACAGAGGAAGGATGAAGGAAGTGTTGGCTTGAGGTAATCTAGGTAGCTCAGGACTCTCTAACTTTGAATGATTTTGGGCAACTAATGTGACATTTTATTGTGGAAACGTTTCGCTCACATTAGTCGCACTTGTGTCTTTTTACCTAACATATTGTCGGTAATTCTACGAACATTTTTACAGAAGGTGGTGTTGAAGTCTGTCGACTACACGAGGGTGTGATGTCTCGCAACTTGTCTCTCCAGTGCCATGCTGGTGAGGACACATGTGATACCTTGAAACGTATTTCTGTGTGTTTTGCGAAGCTAAATCTTGCTAATCTTGACACCCTGGTTCTGTCAAGGGACTGTGGTAAATGTTCCCATGGAAGCTGACCTCTAGCTACAAGTTATGGACGTGTAGTGACCTTTTTTAAGGTTAAGCAATATAGCTAAGGAGTGCAACGGGTCATCCAAAGAGTAAGACCCGTGACAAGCTACTGTCTTGACGAATATTATATGTACGCTAAGGAGAGGAACTTGGTGGGGAGCTCTGGACGGGTACAGAGCTGGGGCTCTGTGTGAGGTCTTGGTGTCCCGACTCTGTCAGGAAGAGATGAGGCTCTGTCAAGTCTCTGGACCTGTGCCTAGGAGCCACAGGTCCTTGGAAGATTACTCCTAGGAGTAATCTTCCAAGGACTATATACTCTAAGTGAATATTCCTTTCCTGCCCGGTCTATTGTATTCCTTCGTCTCAGTTAGCTTGTTTATTCCCCAGTCACCTTAGTATAAGATCCCGTTCTCTTTGACCAAGTGCACCTTCGTTAAAAAAAAGGTATAAATATATTATAATCTGTTATTCTTAATAAGACTGAATATTACTTAAGTGGTGAGGTAAAAGTTAAGTGGAAGTTAGTCAAGTTTACTAATTGTGACACATCCACACATAAACACACATACACATCCACACATAAACACACATCCACATATACGGGACCACCCACACTCCCACATGCTACAAGTGTTAAACACAGGTGTTGTGTTTTTCTCCTGGCCCACCCACACACAAACAACATGTGCAGTGACTGTTGGCGCCCCCTACTCTAACCTCCCTCCCCTCCATTACAATTTCCCCTCTACCATCCCCAACACAATCACCCCCTCTTTTACCACACCTCTTATCGGACTACTTACCATCCCATCCCCCCTTACCGTTCTCTTCTTTCCATCCCCCCCACACCGTCAAACACACACACACACACACACACACACACACACGCACACACACACACACACACACACGCACACACACACACACACACACACACACACACACACACACACACACACACACACACACACACACAACACACACACACACACACACACACACACAAACACACACACACACACACACACACACACACACACACACACACACACGTTAACAAGCTGGAGGAAGGTTGGTGTTGGTGTACAAAGCATTTAGTTATGTACCCGAAGATCATGGGAAGATAATGCATGGTGACCTGAATGTAGACTAGATGTGCTTGGGTCGATGTGCGATCCCCGGAGAGGTATTCCCTGAAGAAGTATTCCCCAGCGTAGTATTCCCCCAGAGGTATTTTTTAGTGGTATCCCCCAAAGACATATCCCCAGAGAAGTATTCCCCCAGAGAGGTATCCCCAGAGAAGTATTTCCCTGAGAGGTATCCCGGATAGGTATCCAGAGTCTCACTAACCCCAGCCCAGTAACATTCCTTAAACTGTGGTTTCTCACCATAAAAAAAACCCAGGAGCTGCAACTCAACAGTCTCGGTAAGCCCAGGAGCTGGAACCTACAACGTGAAGTACATTTAAAAACCCAGATCTACTAGACAAAGGTTCAAGACTTTTAATATTTTTTTATTTACAACATGACCATATAGTCGGAGGAAACTCAGAGCTCAGCACCCTTAAGAGTCCCAAGAGCTAGAGCTCAACACGTGTAAACACAGCTTAGGTTGAAGGTCAGTACGTCAGGCTCTGAAGCTGGAAATTTAATTCTTCAAACACGGCCTAAGACCGTGATTAGTGAAGCCCGGTGCTGTAGTTCAACTCCCTCAGCAGGCCCAAGAACTTGAACTCAACCCTGTAAAACACAGTTAAGATTCCATGTAAAGTCATGTGGACATATTAAATATTTTACTAAAGATGTGGGCTTGTAGTGGGGGATGGCTGGTTAATTGGGTTTTAAAGATTTATGTCCCCTCTATATCTATATAACCTCTTCACCACCAGTCAAGAATATTTTCATATTTAAAATAAAGACAAATGTCAGTTCTCAGTGTATATCTCCTGAGAGACGAGCACTCTCAGTGTATATCTGCTGAGAGACAAGCACTCTCAGTGTATATCTGCTGAGAGACAAGCACTCTCAGTGTATACCTGCTGAGAGACAAGCACTCTCAGTGTATATCTGCTGAGAGACAAGCACTCTCATTGTATATCTGCTGAGAGACGAGCACTCTCATTGTATATCTGCTGAGAGACGAGCACTCTCAGTGTATATCTCCTGAAAGACAAGCACTCTCAGTGTATATCTCCTGAGAGACAAGCACTCTCAGTATGTATCTCCTGAGAGACAAGCACTCTCAGTGTATGTCTCCTGAGAGACAAGCACTCTCAGTGTATGTCTCCTGA